>CAVNYN010259161.1:0-39587 GCA_963692815.1 Nyctanthes arbor-tristis
TCCAGACTTGTGACCTCAAGAGCTGACCTGCTGGGGTGCTTGCGAAATTCTGGTAGGTCATGAGCTGAGTGCATGAGCTGACCTGGCGAGCTAATTTTCCGAGGTCATGGGCTGAGACCTGCAGATCTTGAGCTCATGAGTTTCCTAAGGTGATTAGTTGTAGATGCACACTGTAGGGTGGCCAGCTTGTGGCTTAGTGGACTGTCCCTTGATGTTGACCTTGCCCTCATACTTGAGTATAAACAGTACCGCCTCCCTTAAGAGATAAGGCTATGTCAAGTGTGCTTATAAGTTGTCTTATAGTTGGCAAGTGTGACAAGGCATGCTTAGGTCCCAGGACGTCCAGCTCCTTGACTTAAGGAACTGACCTGTTGAGCTTAAGAGCTGACCTCAGGAGCTGATCTGTTGAGCTTAAGAGCTGACCTGTTGAGCTCGCCTCAGGAGCTGACTTACTAGAGCTGCCCTTCAGCTCCTTGACCTCAGGAGCTGACCTGTTGAGCTCACCTCAAGAGCTGGCGTTAGGTCTGGTCTTATGGGCCTACGCTACGAGGTCTCCAGCTTGTAGTCTAGAGGGTCAACTCTTTGACTTAGAGGCTGTTGACTTTGGCCTCACACTTGGTATCGACAAGAAGACAATGACATACTTGGAAAAAAGCGGTAGTTATATCCACACCAACATTTTTGCTAATCACACCACAAGATAAATACACCACTATAATAAACTACATTTAGTTTAAGAATCTAACCTAATTTTGAAAGTAAAATAAATTACAAACCAAAAAAAAGGGGGGGAATCTACACCACACCCTCCATGTTCTACAATTCCCTATTTTTTTTCTCTCTCCCAAATCTTCCACCCAATCCCACACATACTCTATGAAGATCCTTGAAATTTAATAGATTTCATTTGTTCTTAGATGTTATGCAAAATAAATAAATAAATAAAATTAGAAGAAGAACATTTATTAAAAATGAATTTCGAAGGAGATTGTTCACTGTTTCACGAATTCAAAACAAGCAACAAATATGTTTGGAAAAAGTTTAGTTTGGGATGAAATTGAATTCGAGAGGAGGGAAAAAAGGAAGAACATGGATGCCAATTCAATGAATATGAAGAAAATTTGAATTATGAAACTTGAACCATGAAACATCTAAAATTTTATTTAAAATATAAAGGTAATTTTGCCCCATCCATGATCATGCCGTGCATATGAACATTGATAATGGTTTCAATTCAATCTCAATAGTTTTTGTATGTTTCTCCTACAGTGCATACTTTTTTCAAACATAAAACCATTAAAAACAGGGAAGTTTTAGTACTACAAATTTGTGGGAAAAAGTTAGAGATAAAGTTGGGATCTTATTTGGCATAAGTTTGTGCCTAGGAAAATCAGTATCTTTTGCTGGAGGTTATGGCGCCATTGGGTGGCTATTGACACTATTGTTCAAAAAAGGTTCCAAATCTCCTTGGTCTCTAAATGTTATTGCTGTGCTGATTTTATTGAGCACCTCTTCCTGAAGAGTCCCCTTGCACAAGAAATTTGGAAATTTTTTGCCACATCTGTGAAGTCAAGTTAATTCAAAATCTTTCTATTCAACAAGTTCTTATGCATTGGTTTCTTGCACATAAGAATACTAAACCGGGCCAACTTTGCACTCTTTTCCCCTTCTGATCATCTGGTTTATTTAGCTTGCTAGAAATGCAGCTTGACACAAGGAAATTAAGATGAGCAAAATTGATATCATTAGTAAAGTGGAATGGACTATTCTAATGATCTTTAAAACTGGGATGCTGAGAGAAGAATTTTGACATAATCCTAGAATAAAGAGTTACTTCACGTAGGAGGAGCAGGGGTGAATTAAAAGGAAAGTCGTCATCTCCAAATGAACTAAACTAGTACTTGGGCATTTCAAACTAAATGTTGATGGGTTTTGGGAAGCTGAGTCAGTATAGATTGCCATCGATGATATTATTAGAGACTAGAAAGGAGATCCCATTGTTACTTTTTGTAAATTCTTGAGGCTGGCATTAAGGCAATTCTTCATGGCATGTAGATGGGTCAAAAGGCTAAGATTCCTGGTAGCAAGATTGAGTCATCTTGCCATAGAGGAGTTCAGTGTGTTCTGGGTTATGATAGAAGCCCTTGTAATACTTTTCATGAGACTGAGAAAATTAGATCCACGATGTAGGAACTTAATATGGATATCAAGCAAATCTACAGGCAATATAGTCTTGTGGCAAACTGGTTAGCCATTGAAAGCAGTAAAAATAAACTTTCTTATACTTTCAAACCTGAAGAGCTTACTGGCAGACTGATTGGTCTGATCAAGCTTGATGCCTTAGGTGTTCCTCTATCAAAGCTTTTAGCCCTATCCAATAAAAAATGCCAACACTTTCCCACATCTTGATGTTTATGATTCTTATACACCTATCTTCACTATTCTTAATACATAAAACCTTTGCTGAGTTAATCCTAGAGAGAAAATTAAATCCCCAAGAATTTCTTGTTTGGTTATTGCTTAAATTTTTATGCAGATATTTGGATTTGGATGATGACTCATGTTGAAGACCTCTTTTGGACAGCAAGTACAATTTTTTTTTCCTGCCTCCCTCCAATTATGTTAGGATAAGTAATTGCAACACAAACTACTTTCACTTTCGCAGATCCTATACAAAGTTCCACGAGCATTTATCACCCCCACCCGACCTTGGGACAGTGTCTGCTTTCAAGAAAATACGGCATTTACCATCATCTACTATCTGTTTCAAGTCTTTACTGGCTTCCATAGCTTCCTTTTCCCCTTCTTAGTCTTAGTAAACTCTGGAAAATTCACCCTACTAACAATCACCAAACTATGAACACCTCAAGTTGTATTCTTAAACCTACTATGATTGAAAGGAAATGTAACCCATTGGAGTGGCCCTCTAGACCTGATGCTTCCACTATCAGGGTGGCTAGACCTTTGCCAATCACCAATTCCTTTGAGCCTTGGGTTTCTCTTTTTAGTCATCATAGCTCACCTTTTTTCGTATCTATTCCTTTTCCACATGTAAATCTGGGCACATCTACTATATCTGTACACCAAAGTATCTTTAATCAGTTTTTGATTTGCCACAACATTGATGAGAACACCGCAAAGTCCATCAAGAAACTTTATGAAGAGGCCCCCTTATTGATATGCTTCAAAATCCTATGCAATACACAGATTTTAACCTGTCTATTTCAATGGTGTTTGATGAGGTTGAAATCGATGTCTTTCAAAGTGATTTATTCTCAGATAATGCAGTTTCTTGATTTTCAATGGTCGAAGGAAGAGTCATGAAAAATGAATTCTTTGAACTGTGGAGGAAGTTTCCCCATCTTCCTGGTTCTGCTGTTATAGAAGAAATTCTTGCTTATCACGTTGTGCATAGAGATCTCTCAAATGCAGAAAAACAAAATTTTTGCTCAATGATTGTGAAATGATGGAAAAATAGATAGGAGAAATTCCCAAAAATCATTAGATAGGTGGGGAAGCTTTGATGACCAGAGAAGATGGAGTCGGCGATCGACGAGGACTTGTTGATCTGTTCTCTTGACTTGACTTTGGATGGGCTCTAATCACTAGTGCTTTTGAGTATCCTTCAAGTTCTGCTTTGGATGTAGTGGCATTTTTAAGTATTGGCTTAGTTTAGCTTGGATGTTTGTTGTTCTTTGCTTGTATAATGGTCTACGGTCTGACAACTTTGCTGGACTTTTGATGTATTTCTTTTCATCTTTAATGAAATGATTTTTCTTTTAAAAAGAAATAATAAGACTGTTATTTTTTTAAGTTTTCAATTGTCGTATAGTAAAGAAATAAATTAAAGTTCTTAGTGTTGTGTAGATAAAATTTTGAATCAGGTTTTTTTTTTTGTGGTGTATTTAAAAAATATATAGGTATATAATAAAATGATAGTTAGGACAATAAATCTTTGACCTTTTTAGTAAATAAGAATAAAAGGTAAAATTATGGTATGTTTAGTAAAAAGGGTGGTGTAGACATAATCACAAAAAAAAAACAACAACAAAGAAAGAAAAAAGAAAGGTGATGGGGTAAATAGGCATATAAAAAAATCAATTAAAGGAAATTGATGTTTATATATGAAAGAGGGGGTAGGTGTGATCCGAACCCGAGATTTCTTGCTCAAAACTTGAGTATCTAACTACTATGACATAATTCAAACCATAAAAAATGGATGTTAGTTAACAGTGTTAACGGTAACCATTTAATTAATTACATGGGATGGTTAAGTGGGTTAAGTTGGTCCTAATAAACACACATAACAAAAAATGCAAGAATGGAGTATCGAGTACTTAGTGCTCATAGAGTGTTAGAATTTTCTCGGTGGCGTATGCTTCACAAGAACCCCTTCCCTACAATCCCCTTATAATAGTTAAAAAAAAAAAAAAGAAAGAAAGAAAGAAAGGAGGATAATGGTTTATATATATATATATATATATTTGAGTTCAACTTTGTTAATAACTATTATTTTAAAGTTGAACATGGCATTTTTAACTATTATTATATAATTTTTTAATTTTAATATTTGTACATTTTGTGAATTCTATTATGGTATGGAGAAAAGATAAATTAAAAAAAGAATACTTCTTTAAAAATAAAAAATAATTTTTTAAAAGAACATTGAGAGTCTTATTTTTGTTTTTTTTTTTTTGTGTTATATATGTAATGATGTCGTTACTTTTTAAATTTTCTTATTTAGTATATAATTATAAATTATTTCCTCGACACTAGCATTTTTGCAAAATGTCCCAGCGTCGAATCACATATACTTCTCTATATCCACTTGTCGTGTATTTAAGGAAAAAAAACTACAAATTCTATGTACAAAAAGGGAAAAAAACTTCATTTAAATATATAACATTAACCCAACCCTCAAAAAAATTGTATATACGTACATCTTTGTACAGTTCCATTCTAAGGCCAACCACATGTGAGTCTAGTGATAGGTCAAATTCGAATCTGCATATCTGAATTATATTAAAAGTCACTTGACATGGACTACAATAAAAGCCACTTGATAATTGATATGGGTAGTGTTGGTTTCTTACATGCAGCGCGCACCTTTGCTCGCCACGTGTGAGCCTTGGTAGATCAAATTCGCATCTACCTATATTAAAAGTTATATTAACATGGACTATAATAAAGGCCGCTTCATAATTGATATGGGGTGGTTATATTCATACTACAAATTTTATTGACTATACCACACATCAGTTACATTTATCATCCTAAACCTTACAAATTTTCATATTTATGTACTTAAAATTTTTTTTTGAGGTATAATTACGATTCGTACTATGGTAGTACAAGTACACATAGATATATCTTTCTGAAACACGGTGTATAGAAATCAATAATACATAACCCCTATACAGGATACTATATACTACATGTAAAATGTAGACAAACTCTCACATGAGTGGAATCGAACAAGGGACCTCTACGTTCTAGGGTTTCAACCTTCGCCCCTAATCAAATGGACTAAGGCCTCATTGGCAGGTACTTAACTTTTTTATGTCATAGCTTTATTGTAATTCTTTAATATTTATTGCATCTTGTATAAAATTATCTTTATCTAGTAAAGATTCCATTAAAAGAAACACTAAATATTTTGAACAAGTAAAATAGTGAAAAATATTAAAGTAAGGACTATTGAAAGTTCTTTTTAGCTCATTGTGTAATACGTTATTGATTCTCATTTCCATTTTTTATTATTTTAAGCCTATAAAAAGAACTAGTAGCAAATTTGTGTAAATGTTAATTAATCATTTGTTGGCCCCTCTTACTCTCCCTAAAGAATACATATATGATATAACGTATTGCACAAGGAGTGAATTGGATGTTAGGTATCCGCCTACATGTGTGGTGGATTGCGACCCAAACCCAACAAGTTAATTGAAAAAGGTCGAAATAATTAATTTGGTTGATTGGGAATAACATTGCGAGTATAAAATCTTGGAGGATTTAACTTGCAATTATGAAAATTTGTCTTGAGCTCAAGGCCCAATTAGGGTTAAGTTCTCTATGTCTTGATATATATGGCACCAAAGACACAATGTCAGTGTGTCTGAAGGAAGACGAGAGACATCTTACAAACAAGATGTCATGCAAGATAGAAGCCGAAGGCGTGGAGAAAAAGACTAAGATCAAGCAACTTAAATGAGATGAAGATTTTAGCTGGTTGCGTGTGTGATCAACTCCATACGTTAGAAAAAATCAAGAGATCAAGTTGAAGCCCAATTCGTACAAGCAGACAACTTGGGCAATGGTCAATCAAACCATGATATCTAATCATTCCATGGTCCAATTAGTGTGAAATTTGGACAACATCTGTCCAACTCATTATTCTTCAAATCAAGAGTCAAGATCAAGATCAATCAGTCCATTTTTGGAAAAATCATCATCAGAACAGAGGTAATTTTGTTGTGAGACTTTTCTATTAATTTTGAAGTGTTGTTTTAACAATCTCCTTCTTGAGAAGTGTTGTGACTTGTATTATTGATCTTGAAGCTTTGACATGTCTTTAGAATTATCTAGAGATTACTTATACTCATTATATTGTTATAGTGGAGGATTGTTAGTAGTTGGAGTTGTGGATGTAGGCAAATTGTCGAACCACGTTAAATCTTGTGTTTATTTATTTTTCACATTATTGCTTGGTTTTTATTCTATTTGTTTATTTCCTATTAAGTTCTCACATGGGAGAGGATTAATATTCCGATTTGATTGTCGTATTGACAAATTTTCTCCCAACAAAGTAGTATCAGATCTAGGCTACCGCATTAGATTGACTCTTTTGCTAAACAATGTAGGTTAATACAAGTAGAATGGTGATGTTGAATGGTTTCAATTATCATATCTGAAAAGGAAAGATGGAGTATCTTTTCTTTATGTGAAAACCTATTAACTTCCAGTATTTGTTGAAGAAAAACTCACTGATAAAACTGATGGAGAATGAAACTTGATCTTCATTGACAAGTTTGTAGTTACATTAGACAGTGTGTGTAAGATAATGCGTTGGACCATATCTTTGAGGAATCACATGAACGGAGTTTATAGATCAAGCTCGAGCAATTATATGATTGGAAGACCATACGTAATAAGCTTTTCTTAGTAAAGCAAACGATGCCTTTACAGTCTTAGGATGAAACTCCTTTGTTTGATCACCTGAATATTTGTCAGGGTATTATTAATCCGTTGGCTTCAATGGGCATTAAGTTTGAAGAAGAGATCCGAGAAGTATAGCTTCTTAGAACTTTGCCAGACTTTTGGGAAACGTAAAAGACATCATTGTCAAAATCATCTTTGAACGGCTTAATTTCCATGGACTTGGCAAAAAAGTAGTGTCTTAAATGATGAGATGAGAAGAAAAGAAAATGGAAATTCTTCACCATCAGATGCCTTGATTGTAGAAAACTGAGGAAGAGTCCAAACCATGGTTCTAAGAACAAAGAAAAAGATCAAAGAAAGTCAAACAAAATCGCCAACCTTGAGTGTTATTATTGTAGCAGAAAAGGACACATGAAGAAGGATTATCGATAGCTGTAAAAGGACAACAAAAATGATAAAGGCAAAGAAAAGGAGAAAGATGATGAAGCCAATAGTGATCGAGTAGCTACTGTTGTCGGTGAATTCTATCTCATTTATAATTTTGATAACATAAATTCAGCTAGTCATGACAATATCATCTGGGTAGTTAATCGTGGTGCTGCCATTCATGTTGCATCTCATAGATAGTATTTCACATCCTACACTATAGATAACTATGAAGTTGTAAAGATGTGAAAACGATGCCCTATCAAAAGTTGAAGGTGTTGGAGATGTGTGCTTGAAGACTGACAATGGCATGAAATTACATCTAAAAGATGTAAAGCATGTCCTTGACATGCGAGTAAATCTAATTTCTACTGCTAGACTTGATGATCATGGATACTACAATATCTTTGGCGACAAAAAATGGAAACTCACCAAAGATTCTAGAGTAGTAGTAAGGGGCGAAAAACAACCACCTTCACTATAACAACCATCATCACTATACCTTTTCCATGCTAAATCTCTAGAGATCAAATTAATGTGGTG
The DNA here is from genome assembly GCA_963692815.1 of Nyctanthes arbor-tristis. Taxonomy (NCBI): domain Eukaryota; kingdom Viridiplantae; phylum Streptophyta; class Magnoliopsida; order Lamiales; family Oleaceae; genus Nyctanthes; species Nyctanthes arbor-tristis. Next base: position 8,125 of record CAVNYN010259161.1, read on the forward strand.
GAGAATGACAGTACTATCGAGCTATGGTATAAGAAGCTAGGTCATATGAGTGAAAATGGGATAATATTGTTAACCAAAAAGAATGTCCTATTAGGGATAAAACATATAGAGTTGAAAAAATGCGATCACTATATGGGAGGGAAGCAATCTAGAGTTAGCTTCCAATATCTCCCTTCTTCACGGGTAACAGGTATATTTGACTTAGTTCAGTCTAACTTGTGTGGTCCTATGAAGACAAGGACACTTAAAGGTGCTCTCTATTTCATGTCCTTCATTAACGATCATTCAAGGAAGATGTGGTTCTATACATTAAACTCAAAGGATCAGGTTTGGGGTGTATTTAAGCATATTCAGGGTTCTGTTGAAAATGAAGCTAGAAAGAAATTGAAGCACATCTGAAGTGACAACTGAGGCAAGCACTTAGGACCATTTGATGAATACTACAGAAAATAAGGCATTGGACATCAGAAAATATTACCTAAACTCCCCAGTTGAATGGCGTTACTGAAAGAATGAACAGAACTCTTATTGAAAGAGTTAGATGCTTGTTCACAGGTGCAAGCCTGTCAAATTACTTATGGGGTGAGGCACTAAATACAATGGTGTATTTATTGAACATTTCACCGTATGTTACATTGGACTCAGAGGTTCTAAATAAGGTGTGGTCAGGAAAAGACATCTCTTATAATCACCTATATATTTTTGGATGCAAGGCATTTGTACAAATGCCAAATACGAAAGAGCAAAATTCAATGTCAAGACACGTTATTTTCAGCTATCGGATGTATGATTCTATTGAGAAGAAATTATTTAGAAGCCAAGATGTTGTTTCTATTGAAGACCAGACCACAGAGGATATTGACAAGACTGAGAAGCTAGTGCTAGATTCTTCTGATCATCTAGTTGATTTGGATCTAGTTCCTTTGATGCCAATGCCAACATAGACAAAAAACCTGTAGGGTAAGGCAAATAATCCTACTCAGCCTGAGATAGATGATGATATTCATGAACAGTCACCCATACTAGAGGCTCCACTAGTAGTTTCTGAAAAAAAGTCTACTAGAAATAGATAACTTTCTACTCGATATTCTCCTGATTAATACTTGTTACTAACTGATGAAGAAGAGCTACAGAGCTTTGAAGAAGCCATGGAAGATGAACATAACGAGGAATGACTTAGTGCAATGAAAAAGTAGATGCAATCATTGTATGAAACCATACTTTTGAGCTAGTAAGATTACCCAAAGAAAAGAAAGAAGATGAATATAGTTCATGTCCAAGGCATAAGGCGAGATTGGTTGTTAAGGGATTCACTCAGAAAAAAGGGTGTTGGCTTTAATGAGATATTTTCTTCAGTTGTGAAGATGTCTTCTATCCGTATGGTTCTTAGATTACTACACGACGCTCTTCCGATCTCAGAAGTTGAATAGATGGATGTAAATATAGCCTTACTTCACGGTGACTTAGAAAGAGAAATATACATGGAATAGTTAGAAGGATTCGAAGTATAAGGAAAGGAGAATTATGTTTGCAAATTAAAGAAAAGTTTGCACAGCAGTTTGAATTAATTATGGGGGAGGAAGGATTCAAGAAAACTATTTCTGACCATTGTGTATTTGTACAAAGGTTCTCCAATGATGACTTTCGGCCACTCTATGTTGATGACATACTGATTGTTGGTAAGAATGCTTTGAGGATTGAGAAGTTGAAGCAGCAATTGAGTAAGTCTTTTGCCAAGAAAGACTTGGGGATAGTAAAGCAGATCCTTGGTATCCGCATCATTAGAGATAGAAATGCCAATAAGTTATATTTGTCGAGAAAATACTTCGAAAGTTCAACATAGATAATAGTAAAGCTGCTAGCTCTTATGTTCCCACTCATGTCAAATTGAGTATCAAATAAAGTCCTTCAATAGATGAAGAGAAGAAAGATATGGAAAAAGTTCTATATGCCTTCGCAGTGGGAAGTTTGATGTATGTTATGGTTTGTACAAGACTAAATATAGCATATATAGTTGGCAGCGTTAGTCAATTTCTTGCTAATCCAGGAAGAGAATATTGGAATGCAGTTAAATGGATCATGAGATACCTTTGTGACACTTCAAACTTGAGACTAGTTTTTGGGAGTGGAAAACCGGTGCTACTTAGCTAAGCTGATGCAGACATGGTGGGAGATGTTGACTCTTGTAAATCCACTTTTTGTTATTTGGTTACTTTCTTAGATGGAGCAGTGTCATGGCAGTCAAGGTTGCATAAATATGTTGTACTTTCTACTATAGAAGCAAAGTTCATTACAGTAACTGAAGCTAGTAAAGTGTTGCTGTGGATGAAATGCATTGTTAGAGAGCTTGGATTTAAGTAGGATAAATATTTCTTATTTTGTGACAGTCAAAGGGCAATTTACCTTCGCAAGAATGTTGCATTTCATGCAAGAAGCATATTGACGTACTATATCACTAGATTAGAGACGCATTAAATTCCAAATCTTTAAAATTGCAAAAATTCACATGGATCATAATTGTGCAAATATGACGACAAAAACTTTGCCAATAGAAAAGCTTAAAGTTTTGTCATTCCAGTGCTGGGATGACAAGACCTTCTGCTACACGAGGCGGAGGGAGAGATTTGTTAGATATCCACCTACATGTGTAGTAGATTGTGACCTAAACCAAACAAGTTAATTGAATAGAGGTTGAAATAATTAATTTGGTTGATTGGGGACAACATTGCAAGTATAAAATAAAAATAGAGGATTTTACTTACAATTGTGGAAATTTGTCTTTACCCTCAAGCAAGGCCTATTCGGGTTTAAGTTCACTGCGCCTCTGAATATATGGTACCAAAGACAAAATATCAGTGTGCCTGAGGGAAGACGAGAGACATCTTGCAAATAAGAAGCCGTACGCGAGAGAAGCTGATGGCGTGAAGAAAAAGACCAAGATTAAGTAACCTAAATGAGTTGAAGATTTCAACCTGTTGCATGTGTGATCAACTCCAAACGTTGGATGAAATCAAGAGCAAGTTGAAACCAATTCGTACAAGCAGACAGCTTGGGCAGTGGTCGATCAAACTGCGATATCTCATCATTCTGTAGTATGATCGGTGTGAATGTGGACAGCATCGTCCCAACTCATTATTTTTCAAATCCAATGGTCCATTTTGGAGAAAATTATCATTAAAACAGAGGAAATTTTGTTGTGAGCCTTTTCCATTGATTTTGAAGTGGTGTTCCAAGAATCTCCTTTCTTGAGAAAAATTGTGACTTGTATTATTGCTCTTGAAGCTTTAGTGTGTCTTCAGAATTATCTAGAGATTACTTATACCCATTATATTGTTATAGTGGAAAATTGTTTAGAGTTTGGGTTGTGGTTTGTTGAATTACATTAAATCCTATGTTCATTTATTTTTCACGTTATTGATTGATTTTTATTCTATTTGTTTATCTCCTATTAGGCTCTCACATGATGGAGAATTAATATTCCACTATGATTATCGTATTGATGAATTTTCTCCCAACATCGGACACAAGCTTTTAGATGAAAACCTTGGGCAAGCAAAGAAATGAGATAAAGTCTTGATTTTCCACATCAGTGGCAGAGGTTCTTTTGGACGAGTGCAGTCAATCGAACACAATAATGTGATAGACATTAAAAAATTTTATTTGTGTACTATTTCTAAATGTATTTTATAATATGGCATTTTTTTATTATTTTTTTAAAACTCTCGCAATGAAATTGTTAGAGTAAAAATATTGTCAGAGTAAAAATATCGTTTGATACAATCTGTCATAATTAATAAAATTATAAAAATAAAAATATAATAGAAATAAGTATTTCTATCATATTTTTTCCTTATAAACATTTAAAAATAAATATTTCTTTTGTTAGGCTCCTCTCGTGGAAAATGAACTCACGGTGAAATGGGATTGGGTGGGTTTCCAAAGAATTAATATTTTTTGATAAAACCTTTTCTTTTTCAATTACAATTTTCTTTTTATATATAGGGTAAGTTTCACCTTTGGTCCCCGACTTTTTGAGATGTAAGGGTAAAATTGTCATTTTATCAGGTTAAATGGAAAAATGGATGGAAACCTAATAGATAGATGAAACTTGACTATTATATGAAATGTTGGGAACTCACAAGGCGAGGGGAAAAAAGAATGAAGATTAAATTGTATAAAAATTAAAAAATTAGGGACAAATGGTGAAATTTACCCTTAAATTGAACTTTTAGACATACAAGTTGGTTCTCCATTAACTAAATCATTATTCTTGGAGTACTAGATTTTATTTTATTTTATTTTATTTTTTGGAGTGCTAGAACTTCTTCTTCTTCTTCTTCTTTGCTCTCTCTCTCTCTCTCTATCTCTATATGTGTGTGTGTGTGTGCCTGTATGCGTGACTGTGTGTGTGCCTGTATGCGTTACTATATGTGCATATATATGTAGGGCAATTTATACCTGATGTATCTAACCTTTCAACTTTTAATTGATTTCGTCTCCTACTTTTATTTCTAGTTTCATAGGTCCTCAACCTGTAAAGAAATCTCTGTCTAAGTTCCCACTATCGGTTTCGATCCATTTAGGCAGTTAAAATCTTATAAAATGATACTAATTATATACTCATGCGTTGCACATAATAGAATAATTAGTAAAAAAAATACGTACGTAGTAATTTGAAAAACTAAATAATTATAATTTTATTATGTAATGCTCGCTCATATATATATGTTTCTAATATACATAAATAGAATGAAATTGAAATGAATAATATTCTCACTTGTCACAAAGTTAATTAAATTGTAATTTTTAGAACAATACTCTTCATTAGTAAAAATGAGAATGAGAAACTTTTACAAAATTAAAGTTTATATTGAGTATGGAAACTAAAAAACGATGGAAAAGAGAGAATACAAAATTTATTCAATTTCAGAATTACCCTACACCTACATCCTTAGTCAATATTGTTTAGACGATATTCATTTATTAGAATGAATTATTTTCCACATTCATTCTTTACTATATATTCTTAGAAAAATTACTTTTCACATTTCATCATCACTATTTACTGAATCTACTCTAAAAAGTCTAAAGTACATAGTCTCCTATTACCCAAGAGAAGCAATATTATAACAAATGATAAATTCTATATAAGTTGCCAGTTATCCCTAACATGAATTTTTAACCACTTTCCGTCCGAAAAAGAATTAAAAGAATTTTTTATTTTTGTCCTAAATCATTATCATCAAATATTATTACTATCTTATTCCTTCAACTTAAATTTTTATCAATATATAGGTTTTTAGAAAAAAATAATAAATTAAATAATGTACTAAACATATATCTCTAGGTTTGATGACGTTTGGTTTATTATATTGAATTAAAGTAAAAGTTTTGAAACTGATTTAATTTTATTTTATTATTCTGTCATGAATCTCATGAGTAAGTACTTAATCGAAATAAGAAGAAGTCTCAATACCCAATACTTAAAATTTGTCTATAAACTGTTAGAATTTTGAAGAAATATTAAATTTTTGAAGATAGCCTAAAAATTAATTAATGGAATATATATAACAAATATTAATAGATAACAAATAGCATATTATATATAGAATAAAAATATATATAAATTTTTATATATTATTATAAAATAAAATAATAGGAAAATGTAACAAATGGATAAGTATTACCCTTTCTTCTAAATAGAATGAATAAGTACTACTATTACTATTATTATTATTATTATAAGGTAAAAGAAGCATATAAAAGTGGGATAGTGATTTTGGCGGAAAGACTTACATATGACCTCTATCCTACTTTAATAGATATAAGATAAGATTTTACCCTCACATTGTAATAAAACAAAAATAAATAAATAAATAAAATGAAAAAATATTTCAAAATTTTAAATACTACCAGCCCATCATTTTTCTTGTCATTCCCTAAATAATATTTGAAGGAGATCATCTTAATATTCCTTTTTCTTAAAACTTACTAGCTTAAAAATATTTGGAAAATAGTCCCATAATTCTGACCAAAAAAATCAAAAAAAAAAAAAAAAAACACAGCGCCTGTCCCAACAAAAAAAAAAAAATGGTGAAGCACGAGAAAAAAAGACCAGAAAATTTCAAATTTTGTTCAAATCCTAGTGACATAAAATATGAGGGAAAAATAGTCATTTTATAAGGATTTAATGCCCAAAATGGATAGAAACCGTTAGTGGGGACTTGACGAGAGATTTCTTTAAAGGTTGGGGACCGAAAAAACTAAAAATGAAGGTTGGGGCGAGATCCATTAAAAGGTAAAAGGTTGGATATGACAAGTGGAAACTACCCATATATATACATACATATCAATAATTTTATTATGCCTACTAGTAGGTTGGCTATTATACATATCTTTTCGTGTGACATCCATCCAGACAACATCTAACCCCACCTCAACTCCTAAAACCCAATTTGAATGGATGCTACGTGTACAATTATAAATAATAACTATTGTATCGGTCGGCATAATCAAATTATACATATTGATAGATACATGCGTATGTACATACATATATATACACTAGTTTGGCACATTCTTTGCACGTGTTCAATTTTATTTTTCATCTCGAATCTGTGTGAAATTTGTAGTTTGTTGAATATGTTATGAGTCACAATATGTAGTTACAATATGAAAAATAGAATGAGAAGACCTTCAAATCAGCAAAACGTTTATAAAATAAGAAATAAGAAAAAGAACTATAAGGAACACTCATAGCACCCCCAAAGTAACTAATACAACACGTCAAATGTAAAATATCAACAAACTCTAACCAAACTCTTATGATGCAAAATATTAGAAAATGGGTACTCTAATTGCATAAGAAAATAGGTACTGTAATTGTAAAAATTATGAAAAATTAATCGATTAAATTTCATTAGGACAATCTGTCAAACACCCTGTAAGGTCTAGGTTTCATTCTAATTTTTTAGCAAATCCAAAATGCTAAAAAAAATTTTAAAAAAACTCAATTACCTGCAATATGAACGTATAGAAGAAAAAAAAGGAAGAAGAAAAAGTATAGAAGTTTCTAGGACAGTGTAGGCTTAGCAAACTTTATTAAAAAAAAAAGAAGGAAGAAGAAAAAGTGTAGAAGTTTCTGGGACAGTGTAGGCTTAGCAAACTTTATATTGGAAAAAAAAAAGGAAAAGTTACTTTTCCTTGCAACAGTAACTGAGAATATCTTTATATAATATAGCGATATATATACTATTAAGTTCACCCGTGCGTTGCATAGGGTGCTATTATTAGATGAAATACAAAATTCAATCGAAGTAATCATGAAAAATAATAGAACATGGTTATTTGAGCAAATAAATGGATAAATTCTCTCGCTTCAACCTTGTAAGTTTACAAAAACAAAAATGCATTAGCAAGTAAAATTTAGTAACTCAAAGTATCTTGACATTTAGAGCAAGGGGACAATAGAACATAACCTAAATTTAGCAAATAATATTAAATTAATTAGGCAAGCCATAAAATAAGATAATTATAGAATTGACAATAAAAAAATACCTATATACTTTCCTCAACTTAAGAGCACTATAGATTGTTGAAAGCCTCCTTTTAAACAACAATCAATGTATTATTGCTAAGGTCGCCATTCTTATCAGATATCACAAACTTCAACCCACTATCTATTTGCGGCTCTGGAAACTGCTACATACAACTATCCATGGGTAAATAAGGGCTGCCGCAAGAAAAGACCAACATTTTCCAGAGATTGACCTTGACTCTTATTAATGGTTATTGCATAACAGACTATCAACGAAAATTGTCTACGCTGAAAGGTGAAAGACAATCTAACATTAGATAGAATAAGGCTTAATATGGGAATATAAGATTTCTAACTGACATTATGGCCCGACAACATTTGTGCCTCAATAATATGATCTCCAAGTCATGTCACAAAAGGCGTGTACTATTGCACATTCCAGATGAGTGGGTAATATTGCTCACAAGCATCATAGGTACACCAACCTTTAACTTCAACTAATGGCCAGGAACCCTAGAACATCTAAGACCATTTAAGTGTCAGATTCAAAAGAAGACGCTGAATCTAAACTTAAGTAGGTCTTTAACTTAGACAAGTTCTGTCTCACTATGTAATCATTAACAATGTCAACCTCATCAGTGGTAGGTGCAGGAATGGCTCATGAATTAAGCTAAGAAGTTGAAGTGCCCTCTATTAGAAAATCATGGTATGTACTATTAACAATGGATTCCACGGGATCAAATTGAGAAGGGGCCAATAAATCGTCAGATATATCAATATTCAACTCACCTTCACCACTATCTCCTAAAACCCAATCTCCATTCTATAATATCCAATATGAGAAATGCTGGAGCGCATCTGAATCAGGATTATCATTCAGGTTTCTAAGTCTTATGTTTTCTGTTACTTTCAAAACCCTACAGCGCTTCTACAAGAATGAAGAGTTCAATGATGCATGAAAAATATCTTCCCTGGTCCTTTTAGGAATAACAGGCAATATCTGTTCGAAATCCCTACCAAATATAATTGTTTTACTGCCAAAGGTTTACAAACATTAGAATGTTCAGAAAATCAGTGCACGTCTCTAGTAGTACGGTCCAACGATTCAAAGCAATACCTATTCATCGTTGACGCCTCATCCCAAATAATTAACTTGGTCATTTCAATAACCTTGGCCTGAGGACTTCCCTGCTCTATGTTGCAAGCTGAATCTTTGTTTGTAGTGAATGGTATAGCACATCTTGAGTGCGCAATCCTCCCACCTAGCAAAAGAAGAGATGATATGCCACTTGACGCTATGTTCAACACTATATCTTCTCGTGATTTCACAGTAGCTGAAAAAGTCCACCACAAAAATGTTTTCCCCATGCCACCATGACAATATAAAAAATACACACGCCCATTTTTGTCATCAACAGAACTTATAACGGCATCATATACAAAACACTATTCATCTGTTAAGTCAGACATCAACCTTGAATGTTCCTCGGCCAAAGCAATTTTATCATACCTCGACTCCTTGTGAATCAAACTATCATCTGCAGAAGGGATATCTGAAACACTGGGGAAGGGCATACCTCCATAATCATGAAGACTCTTCCCGCTCTGTTGCTACATCTTCTCAATCTCCACAAAACAATAATTTTCTGTTTCTTCCTCGCTCAAATATGTCCCTGTGAAAAAATAGTTTGAGGTCAATAGAATTTATTTAAGTACAACAATAAATAAATATAAAGAATCTATTAATACTAAAAAAATCTATTAATACTAAAAACCGCATAATAGTAAAATATATAAAACATTAAATAAATTACCTTGGTCATCCAAATTCTTTCTCATGGTCTAAAGTATATCATCTGATAAATATTTCCAACACTGCTCCCAAACTAGGTCAGGCCTTGTTAGCGAGTCTGACAATAATATAGTAACAAATAGACTCATAATAGAATGTCTAGAGCCCCAAGTACCTGCCTCTGTAATATCATCAACGCACTCTAGATCATCATCAAGCAACCCTCATGCATAGCAAACATATCTAAATGTGGCATGTAAGGTCCCATTAACTGCCTTGAGCTGATCATAACTGGTAGGAGCTCTAACAACATTCAGCAATATCCCCAAGTAGTATTTCTCTCCTGCTCCAGGGCGTGTAAAATAAATACGTCCAACTAAAAATCATTTCTGCATAGGAATGCATTCTTTGGTTTTATTCTTCCACATGCAATTATTAGGAAACTCAACATAAGTTAATTTCCTCGCTTTGGGATACTTTTCATTTGCTTTCACCCAGGTTGAAAATTTTGTTGACAAGACTATAGGTCGATTCACCACTGCATCAACAATGTCCCTCGAAGAGTAGAAAACAGTATGCTTACCTGGCAAGTGAAAGCTCAGTCGCTTAACGGCTATATCCCTATAGTGAACGTTAAATCCAAAGACTCTCCAAGCAACCTCACACAATGAGATGTACGTAGCGATAATCATAATACATTTTAATCTCATCGACTTTCTAGGCTGGAGAAACATCTGTAGTCTCAGAGAATGTCATCGTAATTCAGTTATTTCCTTTGTTTATATACTTGAATAGGTACTTGATAGACCAGCTTTGATTACACCATTCAACATTAATGTGTGCACATATTTAAGCAAAAGATCATGATTGTGTGGAATAACAAATCTATTGTCAAGAACAACAGCATTTTTTATAATTGTTCTGCCATTGTCTCTCCTTTTGTAAATTGGGAAGCCACTTGGATCAATGGTGGTATGCCGTACAAATTTCTTTAGAAAGTGCTTCGTACAACGACCTTTGTCTATCCAAGGAGAATCTTTGTTCAACGATCCACACAGGCCATGAACCATTAGGTCTTTCAAAGTACTGTAATAATCAGGCTTAGAAATCTCATCTCGAATCTTAACAGATATGATGTCATCAACGTCTGAAGGTGATATGTGGCTATCCTTCGAAGTAACCCACAACACAATATGCACATGCTGTAAATCACGCTTTTGGAACTCCACGGTGTAAACAACTACAAAAGGTAAAAGTATCAAATCACTATCTGACAAACCTTCGATAACAAAAGACCTGAAGGCAAAAAAAACATATGATGACAATTAAAGCGCTTAACATATAAGGAATTCAATTATATGTGATGCAAAAGAACAAATTACCCGATTTGATTTCGCCAAATGACTTGTTGTTTTTCAAGTCTTTAATGAGCTGATCCAACTTTATTTTAAATATTCTACAGATGATGTCTAGCCTATCATCTGGATGCAGCCCTCTATCCTCCACAAAATGAACTATCTCAAGTCTGTTTGGATTATACATAAGTGTGATGAGCAGCTGAGGATATCCAGCCCATCTACAGATTGCCATTACTTCTTGGTAATTTTGAAGCGTGGCGCATGCACCTCAGTGAATGAGTTGGGCAATACAATGAGTTGTCCTAACTTGGCTCCATTTGTCTCACCATGGCCAACGACATCAGTGAATCCACTATATAATTCGCTTCTCAACTCTTTTTGATCACTTCTGATAAATGTTAGATGCAATGACTCTACCATTGTATAGCTGCCAACCATAAGCTGTTGAAATAGTCTTCTAAATCTTAGGATATATAGAGACTCATTCTTCCTCTCCTGCAATCTAAATGAAAAGAATTCTTTAAGTGTGACTTTCTTTCTACCTTTAAATGATGTTTGATCTGCTCGCGTGAGACGCACGTCCTCTCTAAAGCCATTCTGTCCAAATGGGAATAAAAGTGGATTTTGCAGGCCAAGAAAAAAGGGATTCAACTCAAACATAAACTGAAAACCACCAGACTTTCTTTGAAAGACAAAATCTCTCTCTCTCTCTCTCTCTTTCTCTCTCTCTCTCTCTTTCTCATTCACGTTGAAGTCTCCCTCAATAAGTGCCGCCACTTTACGAACACTAGGAATATTATAAGTTTGTCCCTTTGAAGTCCTCTTTCCAATCAGCTTGAATTTCACAGTAGTTGAATTTGTTTCATTGAATCTATCTATGGCCATTCTAAATGATTGAGCATGTACATTATAGGTGTCAAGCACGTCCTTGAGACTAGACCACTGTATCATGCAATGAAGTCCCACATGGAGACCTAGGGTACAACAATAAAGGTATGATTAAATGTTAAATATCACATATGGTAAAACTTATAAAAAGCCGATCAAGGGATGAGATAATAGTAGACATATATTATTGTAATATATTTCTCATCTATCAGACACAATTGTATTTATGATCTCTTCATCGGGATCTGATAAGTACATCTATAGAAATTGAGGCTCCTTCCCGTCAATAGGCAATAGGCTTCCAATTCTATGGTAGTTTTGGCCACTCAACCTAAATATGGCTAGTGTTCTACCAAGGTTTATCTCTTTATCAATCTTTCCACCCATTGAAATGAATGAAAACATTGAATTGTATGACCAAATATTTTCAAGTAAGTGACTACTCCTTTCATCTTATCTAAATATCAAATCGGTCAGAATTTTGGGATGATCTTTCATGAGTGGAAGCACGACATTTCCTTGATGCAACAAATAAAAACTTTGGAGCCTTTGAATTGTAATGTTTCTTTAGCCTTTCCGCATGCCAAAATATTGCCCCTACAATACTAACACCTATTAATAGGATCTCCAAGATCATTATACACTGAAACAGGTGAAAACAAGATCAGCAGGCGTAATGTGACATCACTATACAAATTGTTAATTTAAGATTAAATAATACCTAATTTAATAGCGATGACATGTACATTTGAAATATTTTAATATTAAAATAAAAAACATATGACTACCTACAGTCAAACAGTAGGATATTCAAAAACCTCATCTGTTGAATATGATTACAAAAAACATAGATTAAATATTGGTGGAAACGCAATAACATTAATAAGATATATTTGGGCAGCTTAAGAAACAAAAATCAATGTTCAATTCAAATGTACATACCATCCATTACAGTATCATTATCCTTACCATCAAATAAAGCATCAAATACGTCATCTAATGCATTAATTGAAAAAAAACAAATAACATATGTTAAAAAGTGAGATGTACTTACCGTGTTAATATAACAAAATAGTTTCCGGTAATTACGACATTATTATTCCATGTAGCATTGGACTTACATTCATAAGAATCATAAATACCATCATCTATGGTTTGCTTGGTCCAGGAATATCAGTTAAATTTTCATTAAAGCTCATCACATGTGCAAGGAAGCGATTCTCCATGTCTACACTTGAAAGACAATGATCACAATGCGCGGTGCTAGAATTTGTTACTTTGATATAATCAGTTGTAGACAAACCCTTTGCATCACATACTATACAGAAATAGAAATATATTAGTAGCAAATCACGTTAAATACACATAGATGGCCAATAATTTATTGAACTTTTAACTCACCAATAGTAACATCACGTAAAGGGCATTTCGAGCCAATAGAAAATGGGCGGTCATGCAGTGAACCAATAGTAATGTTAATAGAATTACTTGAATGTGCAGCAATGCTAGGTTTATTGGAAATACCCCCAATCTCAGAATTAGAATTCAAATGACCCTTTTTTTCATCCAATACCTTCTTCTTCCACCAACTATGATAGTTGACTTTGCCAATTTCCTCATGTTCCGCTTCTAAAATTGGAAAAATATATATGTCGATGAGTAAAAAGTTAAAGATATCTTAATTTATAGAACAATGAAAGCAAATGTTACTCGACACAATTAAATAAAAAGTAAATCTATAAAAAAACAAATGAACAAGTTAGAAACACTATCACAACACAGGTTGACACGGAATACTTCAACAATGATGAATCAGACATTTAAAATCGCAAAATATCATTTAAATATTTATTTGTACGCATTTAATTGATTCATATTGTCACGTATATGAATTCATAAAGCATTTCGAACATAAAGTTTGACAAGGAATAACACCAATAAAAAAATCTACAAAATGTTAATATTGGTTCAAAATTACCGCATAACGACATAATTTCGTCTAGGAAGTTGCTAAATAAAATCTGAATGAATTTGCTCATCCGATGTCGAACTAAAAGTAGTAGATCATAAAATCAATTCCTAAAATACCAAATCCAAAAGATTGATTTTAATTCAAGCAAATTGATGAATTTAAACGCACTGCAAGCAAATTAGGACATAATATATGCTACCACAAATTGCTCGAATAATTTAGAGCAAATTTAAGGTATTACATACAATTGGCCGAGAAGTGGTGCCAATGCAGTCGGGTGTAAAGTGAGAAGATAACCTGATTTCATCGCATGGCAAGCCTCCAATACCTGAGTCTAAAACAGTTGAACAAAGAAAGGGAATTTCGATGCTAATAAACAGTGTTAAGGTATGAAAATTTATAAAAAAAAAGTCAATTAAAGGACTGTCAATATTAATAGTGAAATATAAAATGTAGTTGAGCGATCAGATTCAACTATGGATATACCAAATTAGATTGTAGATGATACTAATGTGGAAAAAATAAAATGGGAATGTCAAAGTCTATGGATATGCACTATGCCAGAAATTTATCTGCTAGAATGGACTACAAATTGTGAAGTTTATATCAAGAAGAAATGAAACCCCTGGAATCAACAAAGGTGTCTGCAGGAGGAGTTCGCCTGAGCAAAAAGTGCGTAAACTCACAGCATCACGAGTTTATTTGCATGGATTCCGATGAAAGAAAATGAGGTAGCCGGCAAGGTTAATTCAATGAGGAAAAAAATTTCTAAGTGAATAGATAATTAGATAAATTATATCATTTATATAGGGTGTTTTATGCTTGGAAGAGTTAAGATAAAAGAGTTTTAACAAATTAGGTATGTGAGACTATATTTATAGAAATCTAAAATTAAGAATAAATTAAGTCTTTTACTTTAGGATGTTTGAACCTTAGATTAGATAAGAGAGTATAATTATAAGAAATTAGGTATGTTAGTGGATATGTAGAGAATGCTATAATTAAGAATAAATTAATTATGATCTTTTCGTTTTTCAAATATTGGATTAGATAACATAATTCGATTATTATAAGAAGTTAGGTATGTGAAAGGATAAGTATAGAATACTTAAATTAAGAATCAATTATATCATTTATTTAGGGTTTTTGAATCTTGGAAGAGATAAGATAATAGAGTTATAAGAAATTAGGTATGTGAGATAATCTAGATAGAAGGCCAATATCAAATATCAATTAAAGAAAATTTAATCTTAATAAATCTAGTTTGTGAGAAGTTAAGTGTAGAAAGCTACAATCAAGATTTTATGATTTTAGTAACACTTAACCTAGAAGTAGATAAGAAATATCATAATCAATAAGGTTTGTGAGAAATAGTATAGTTATCTTAGGTAATGTTTACTAAATTATAGATAGAATAGCAAATTTCAGTGCATAGTAAGTATTCCTTAAACAAAATTGATACATTACAAAAGGAAAAAAAAAAAATAAGGATCTCGGCATACATAAAATGTATAAAGGGCACTTTATATATTCAATATCGATTCATTACAAAAAGGGGAAGAAAACAGAACTCTATGTATGGAAATCAAGAATTGTTATATATATATATATATATATATATATATACACACATATTCAAATGTACAATGTACAAAGTGAACAATAGATATCAACTCAACTGTACAATGCATAGTGGTCCAAAAATCCAACTTAAAGGTGGTATACATACAACTCAATGAGAAATAAAATGACAGAAAATCTAATGGCAATCAAAATCAACATTTTATCTTGCAGGGATTGTTTATAAACTTCAAATCAGATTTTCTAATGAATATATTCTAAATGATTGTAGTCCATATTTATAGCAGTCTACTTTGAAGTTGCAAATGGCTCAAGTATTTTACTGGTCTGATTGGCAAATTAGGCAACAATCTCTGATAAAACAAACAAACGATCTAAACAATAATAAGTGTAGGGATTTTGGGTTCATATCTATAAAAAAAATAGTAAAGAATCAGGAAATATTAATGTACATGATAGGTATAAGCGAATCCAAAAGGTGTGTCAAATGCAACAAAGTAATAAATTGGATCGGCTGAAAATTAATACCTATAGGATCATATGAAAGACTGAAACGACTTAACAAAACACAAGTCACAGCACCAATAGCAGTAGTAAGGAAAAGAACAAAGCTTAGGTAACTAGATATAGTAGAAATCCTGTAGATAAAAAGTAAAGCAAAAAAGAAACACACGAATCCAACAACCGCCACACACAAAACTCAGTTAACAGAGTCCTTCAAAGGAAACTTTCACAATAATGCATAAACCAAAGAACAACAAGAGATTCATTGGAAATAAATACACATTCTTTATATACACTATTCAAAGAAGCATGAAGAAACAGAACAATGCTTAATGTATCCAAAAAAGCCTTAAAAGAATAGTGGATGCTTGTCGTTATAATGCCAATTGACCTTTGTCGTCCAATTACAGAAAAGCCTGCACTGATGTGAAGTCGACTTCCAATGGCCAACATTCTCATCCACATTAAAATGCATCATGACAGAAAGGCCACCCTCCCCTATATGGGAATCGAACTCCAGAATGTACCGTTGCGTGATTGTTGCTCGGACACTTGATCCCTATAAATTTATCAGATGCATTAGGTGTCCATTAGAGACCAAAAAATAGTACATACTCTTAACGGCAGCCAAATCAGCTCAATACCAATTAAAAAGTCATAATCCAATAAGGTCTCAGTGATAGATTATAGCCCAAAAAGGAATAAGGAATTCTTAAAGAACTATACAACAAATTAAGGAATGATTGATACTCGTTACATAATTCAAGGAATTATCAAGGAATTATAAAGGAATTATCAACATAATTCATAAAAATAAGTAAGTATTTTGATATATCATGAATGTTTTCATAATATAATGCATACACAATGTTGTAATATAATGATCTAAGCAAAACAAATGTAAGCATTAACAATCATTGTACTTCATCGTCCATCAATACCAATTCAACTACCCTGATCACTTGCTCTTTGTTTTGAAAAAGTACAGATGAATTTCTAGATATGCAAAGAAGGAAAGCTGCGTCCTTTGGGAGATTGGTGGTAACCCGTGCAATTTAACCTTTATCGGAGTCATTTAATAATAACCAAATACAGAGACAAAGGACGATAATACCAAACTGCAAGAATACATAATATAGAGCAATACTGAGTTACAAATGTGATAAAAGTTATTGGAAAACACATGATCTTAAATAAGAAAAAATGGACGAAACCCTAATAGAAATGGGCTTAGACATTTTAGTTTAGGGGATTTGCTATAACTCAATCAATAAATTAAGTTACCAAGTTAAAAAAGGTGAATCAAATGAAAATCTAGATAGATCTATATACTTACCAGAATTAAATCAGCATGGAGACCAAGTTATACAAAATTTAACCTAAATCAGAATACCAATCAGATAAGGTAAAATTTAAATTAGAGAATTCATAGTTTAAAAAATGAATATTATAAAATTACCTAATTTGAATTAGGGCTAATTATACGGGATCCGATTGATAAAAAAAAATTAAAGGAAAGTATACATATTTACGCTTAATTAGGATTATTTGGAATTGAATCAAATCAATTGTCAGTCAGATAAGGAAAATTTTAAATTATATGATTTGGATAAGGGAACTTGCCCAAATTAGGATTGAATAAAATTTCTTGCTGATATCGGATATTGAACGGAGAGTTTATCAGTATTACCCAAAAATTAGGGCAGACGAATTATTGTAAAACCGGATGAAATTCCAATTAGTGCATCCAATTAATAAAGAAACTATACAAACTTACCACACTTGGGATAATACCAAATCTTTTGCAGATCGAATATCAGACGAAGTGTTTGTCGACAATATGCAACATCCGAACGATAAAGACTCTGCTGGTGGGATATCGCAAGCTCGATGAAGACATTACACGTGACCATCAATCCAACAGTTGGATAAGAGAAGGTAGATTACAGTTAGACGGCCAAATATGTATAAAACATGTGCTTTGAGGCGAAGTTTGAGGAAGACGAAAGAAAGTTCAAATCGGAAATGTCTATCTCAATAAAGGGGACACATATTTGGCATATGTTACCATAAAATGATCTAAATTGTAATGAATTAATAATTAATTAATTGGTTAAATTAATAATAAATGGAAAATGGAATAAAATAAATAAATAATCAAATGAACGGCCAAGATTAGAAGATAAAAGGGTAAATTTATATATCGTCCCCAACCTTTACACTTAGAATTGTCTGGGTCCCTAATATTTTTTAGCGTGTTGGGTCCTTAACCTTTTATAAATATGTACAAAAGGTCCCTCCTAACAGAATCTGTCCAAATTTTCGTTAAATAACAGATGAAATTACCTTTATACCCCTAGATTTTAAATTAAAAAAAAAGAGTTTAAAAATTAAAAAAAATAAAAAAAAAGGAAAAAAACCCCACCCCACCCCATCCCACCGGCAATGTTTTAGGCTGCCGGAAATGGCAGCATTCTAGCGGCCATGGAATGCTGCCATTTCTGGCAGCTGAAAGGGAGGAGACCCCCCCTAAAAAAAATTTCTGGAATGCTGTCATTTCCGGCAGTCTAAGACATTGCCTGTGTTGTGTGGTGGGGTGGCGTGGGGTGGGGTTTTTTCCTTTTTTTATTTTTTAAATTCTTTTTTTTAATTTAAAAGGTACGGGTATAAAAGTAATTTCATCTATTACTTAATGGAAATTTAGACGGATTCTGTTAGGAGGGACCTTTTGTGTGCATTTATAAAAGGTTAAAGACTCAGTGCGCTAAAAAAAAGATTAGGAACTCAAGCGATCAAAAGTGTAAAGGTTAGAGACGATATGTGAAATTTACCCAAGTTGAAATCAAGGCCACAATGTAGTTATATATATATATATATATATATATATATATATACACACACAATACGAAACGAGCTGTTAGCTGTGTGATTATAAAAAATTCTAAGAAAGTAGGTGGTTAGACCTAATAAAGTGTTTACACTTTACCTGACTCAAGTGAAATGTAAACACTTTATTGGTGTCTGGTTCTGGTTCGGTACAAGGACTCGTCTGATCATCCCATACATCACTCTCCCCCTAAATCCATCTCATTTCTCCATCAGCATCTGACAATTCTTTTACCCCTTCGCAACGGCTATATCATTTCTTCCCTTGCCTACTTCCCTCTCTCCGTTTCCCCTTACTCTCTGCAAAATATGGCTTCTCGGATCGTCCCACATTCTCTAATACTCTTCTTCTTACTCATCTCCGCCTCTATTGCCGCCCAGAGTGGCGGCGGTGGGGCAGGAGGGGCGCCGCCGTTGGAGCTCTGGTGCGTGGCCAAGAACAACGCGGAGGATTCGGCTCTTCAGTCTGCCTTGGACTGGGCGTGTGGTCCCGGCGGAGCCGATTGCCGGCCAATTCAGAAAGATGGGCCCTGCTATGACCCGTCTGACGTCCAGCGTACCGCGTCGTTTGCCTTCAACGATTACTTTCTGAAGCATGGTCTAACTGAGGATAGCTGTAATTTTAGTAGTACTGCTGCTCTCACTTCACTAAACCCTAGTGAGTACTGTATTTATCAATTTTTACTTTTTATTGAGTGGATCTTTAATTATTCTTTTGGGTGTTTGTTTTTTGTTTCTAATTTCGGTTTGTATTGTTGATTTTGCAGGTCGTAATAATTGCAAGTTTCCATCAAGGTATAATTGAGTAAATCAAATATTCCATGAATCTCATTGGTACCATGTGCTTTTTGATGATACCTTCCTTTGAACTTTTATGATGATTCTATGTGATGATTAGTAATAATGTTATGATTCGCTTCTGTTTAATTATTGAAAGAATGCAGGACATAATGCTACATGCTAATTAGTTTCTTCAAAAACAATGTGTTAATTAGATTGTTCCTTTTTCTTTGTTAATCAGTGGTAAAATACTGAATATTTTTTTAGTTTTGGTGTGGTGGCACGGTGTACTTTCTTATTATCATTGTCAGCAAAAGTCAAGCTTTCATCCAGAAATGTAAATTAAAGTAGTAAAGTATAGAGTTCTGTTGTGTATGGCTGTGTGTTGTTGGGGGTTTCTCTTTTTTATTATTTATTTATTTATTTATTGAGGGGGGGGGGGTGTTGGGTTGGGGGTTTCACAGGAACATTGGTCCTTTTGTGATTCTTGCCGGGGTCTCATATTGGACCACATTCTGTAATCTGTATGGAGATTGAAAAATCTGGGAAGCGGATAAGTTGATTGTTAAAGATAATTACAGTAGCAAAGTTGGGGGTTGGGTGTGGAAGAAGATTCACAGAAACATTAGTCCTTTTGTGATTCTTGCCAGGATCTCATAATGTACCACACTCTGTAATCTGTATGGTTATAGAAAATCTGGGAAGTTGATAAGTTGATTGTTAAAGATAATTTTCTCGGTTGAGTCACTTCCCTATCTTTTCTGAGATTACAGTGGCAACAGAGGATGTGATTTGGCTACAAATGTTTTATCTTCTGCTTTCATATTTTTTGTATACTGCACATGAATAAAGCTCATAATTCTTTGCTTTGACGGTGATTATAAAATGCAAATTATCTGAATTACTTCTACCGAGTTCACATCTGGTTGTAAATTCTGTTTTTTCCCTTGCTTTTGCTACGGTTGGGAGTGGGATTCATGTTTAAACCAATACAAGATGGCAATTCACTTCTTTAAATTACTGATCTTAGCACCTTAACTTTAAGTTCTGTGTTGTGCAGCTTCAGCATACGCAACGGGGATGTTACTTCCGGGTCAGTCATGGCAGCAGGGCAAGCTACTGGAGATCTGAGTAGCAGTGGTTCTATTATCTGGAGATGGAATCAGGGATTAGTTGTATTTCCCGTGTTCTTTGCAATCGTACTTATTTTCTGATGGCAGTGGTTTTGATTGTACGTAGTTTGTATGTATTCAGAAATTTGGCAAAAGCAAAGGCTTTTGTTAAAAAGGTCTCCAGGAATTTTACAACAATTTAATGGTCAATTTTTGGGTTTTGATCAATGTGGTATTACCTAAATATTCCTTTTAGATCTCTTGTTCTGTCATAATCCCTGGTAATTTTATTCCATATTTTACCTGATTTATTTCTCAGTTATAATTTTCTTTCAAAATGTGAAATGTTTTTGCTTCAGGGAGGGGGGAGGATTATATCGCAACTTTTTCATGCGTTCTAACCTATCTTAAATAAGATCATTTTCCACACCCCCCCCCCCCCAACAAACAAAAGGGGGAAAAAATGCCCTCAGTTCCGTGGCCCCTTAATGAGATTGCTGTGTTTAGATTTTGTTGAACTGCAGGTTTTTGTATGAAGCATATGTCAGTTTTCAAGAGGAAGCAAACTTCAGTCTAGGCGACAAAATTAGATGCAAGTTCTGCCTCTTGTTATCTTGTATGTGCCACTTATTTCGTGCTTCTGTGAACAATTCCTTTTCTGTGAACAATTCCACTCTATTATCTCTGATAATTGCTTTCTTGGCAGCTGAATCTCGTGATATTCTGTCTCTTATTTGAGTTTAAGAACTTATATTTCTAGTGTTGGTCAATTTATAAAGCTTATGTCCAACTTTTATGAGAGTAGAGCAAGAAAATATATAAATTTTGCTGCAGCCTCTCTAGTTTAATGTCATGTTCTAAATTGCTGGAAAATCTTACTGTTACTTTGATGCCAAGACTAGCTAGCAACCTCGAATGTGGACTTTATGGTGCAGGCCGTTTAGATAGTGAAGAGTTTGGTAGTTTGCCCTAGCATCAGATGAAGGAGAATTTTAACAGGTTGCCCTTGTAATTTAAGGTACAAAAATGTATGCCCGTTACATGATTGTGGTCTGTTGATGAAATTAGTGGTCATTAGATCGGTTCCATTAGAGTTTTAGTTGAACAATGACTGGACTGGGTTAAGCTCTTAGTTTTGACGATTGTCTTTCCCCCTTATTCCTTTAAAGTAGATTATTTTTGGAAGTGTGTGTGATGGTGATTTAGAGATTTTACGGTGAATATTTGGCTTGTTTGAAATTTGACTTGTTAATTAATTTTTAATTTTAAAAGAAGTTGCTGAGAACAAGCTTGAATGTCATGGATATCATATTGAGGGGTGATATGTTAGTTATAAGTAAGCGTAATTTTGTCGTAAAGAAATAATTTTCTAATTTTTTTCAATAAAAATTGTATTTTGTTAATACTAAACATGGTGTAAATTGTTATTTCCAAAACTACGGTATGCAAATAGTAAATACACTATAACTCTATGGTGTATTTTGTAAATTTCTCTAATTATTAATACTTAATTTGGAAAAGTTGCTTTAATTAATCACTCGAGTATCTTGACAATAGATCTCGCGAAATCTCAAGATTGAGATGGATGCCAAGAGAATCTCTTCTAAACACGGATTGAATAACGCTTACCTAACAATCAAACCTTGATTAAATCATATTTAGAGTTTTTTTTTTTTTTTTTTAACCAGATATTCAGAGAGAATTGTTTACACACAAAAGTCATGTTATTTGGTTGACCCATTATGAAGGCCTAATAACATCAGGGATGCCTAAGATATAATTTTCTTTCTTTCTTTTTCCCTTTTTTTTTTGTCTCAGTTTCCAACAAACTTCGTTGTAACTTTGTGGGCTTGCGCTCCTTGATGTAGTAGAGAAAAATATCCGTGAGTATCTTAAGAGTAATATTAATATAGGAGGAAAAGCTATAGGGAAAAATTTAGGGGAAAACCTATTTTCAAATAATGTGTAAGAGAAAAACTGAGGGCAAAACATCAAAATTGCACTCATGTCATAATTTGATTGGAATGAACGTTAATTTGTGGGATAAGAAAGGGGAGTGCTAATGGGTAAATGAAGGGTTAAATTTACCCTCTCATTTACTCATTTACACCCCAAATTTAAGATTTTACACCACAATTGTTACACATTATTTAAGTTCGTTAGTCTTGCTCTAATATGATACTTCAGGTCAATCACCAACCCACACATAGATTTAAAAATCTTAAAAATGGGTCCAAGATCTCACGTGTGTGGTTTTTATTGGCTTGGGGTATCTGAATTTTTTCTCAAAATTGTAACAATTTCTATCAGCCGTCCATTCCACAAGAGGTATGTTTCTTACACAGCTGTTAGGTATCATTCTTTTTCTCTTTTTGTTTCCTTGTTCACACAAACGAACCATGAACCACGGGTTTTAGGGAATTGAAATGTATATACACAGTGAAATTATAATAATAATCAATTCCATGATCTTGAAAATACATAAAAGTTGTGATAAAAATATTATTGTTTTGGTGAATATATCTGAATTTCAAATTCAAATTATCCAGATGTACAACACTTGTCACGACGCTTATGCAACATCTTGTCCATGTGCAACATCTTGTCTAACCTCTATCTTATAATTCACATCACAATAATTCACATCACCAGAACTCCACAATGATGAATGACTTGGAAAGGACGTGGAAATAATTTATTGGGACGATTTCTAAAATAGTAAAAAATAAAAATTAAAGACTTGTTTGGTATCATTTATTTTTTTATTTATAAATTCACCTACTTTTGATTTGACAACTACTCAACAATCACTTTACATTTTAAACTTTAATTAAATCTTCACCACTCATTTTCACTTTTTATAAATTTTCTTTATAAGTTAAGTTTATAAATGTAAACAAACAGACCCTAAACTTTAAAAATGACAATTTTTAAAAACATATGCAAAAATGGTAATTTTTTGAATAAAATTACATTATTGTCTTTAAGCAATAATTTCTCTTTATATCTGTATCTCTACAGTTTATCTATATATCTCTACAATTACAATTATAAGTACTGATTCTCGATACTACAGTTTGATAAAAAATGTCCATACAATTTATCTGTATATTTTGACAATTAATCGCAACAATTTTAGCTAGTTATCTGTATATCTCTCCAGTTGAACCGTAGATCTGGACAGTTACAAACTATAGATTTATATAGTTTCCTTTCTCAACATTTAAGACTTACGCACCGTCTGAGAGTGCGACGCGCTGACAAACTCCGGTTATAGACTAGCATGGTTAATTTCGTCTCGCCATTTTGAGCAACATTTCCTTCTACACCAATGTCAAATTTTCTGCCTAATCGCTACAGATCTGACGATGAACTTATAATGCAAGTCTTGATTTGGAGTTTCTTAAATTATGAAATTCTACTTTCGCAAGCTATTTGGGCATTGTATAGCAAGTGTGAAGAAAGATTTTGATGAGTTCAATTATTTAGATTGATGCCCAGATGAAGAGATCAAAGAATTAATGCTCTGAAAATTGATATTACAGTTTTTGTTTAGGGGTAATGTTGTCCAAAAAAAAGGAAAAGTGACATTTTTGTATATGTTTAAAAAGTTGTTTAATTTTGAAAATGACATATTAAAAGGTGTCAAGTTTTCCTCTAATTTACTTTGGATTGTCATAGCGCATTTTGTGGTTTATGATAGCAAAATAAAGACAGAATTTCGAGGTTGTCATAGAAATTAACTTACTAAAACCTAAACGAAAACTGTATACAGGCGCATAGAACTTTATTGTTATTGAGATTATTGTCCTACAAATAATTAAGTCAATTGTTTAATCATAAATTAAAAAATTTATTATAACTCTAATCAAATCCCGTCCAACTAATTGGATCTTGTACATTAATTACGTACAACATTCAACAAGCTTTACTAAATACTAATCAATACTTTGCAAGAAATTGAAAATATTAAGTTTGAAAAGTACTGTACGATGGAATTATAGCCACCTCTAAATGTTGTGGTTGATTTTGTGAAATAGCCCTAGATCTTTTAAATATTATTTAATATTATATTCTTTTTTTCAAATGATATTATCTTCTTTTTTTTATACGTTCTAAAATTATATCATCTGTCTTCTTGACAAATAATGGTTTCTTTTGAAAATTAAGCTAGGGGTGAATTAAAATAGATGGCAAATATTTTGTGCACTTTTGTGTTTGTTGTTCAAAAATCTGATATGAGTACAATAGATGGATATAAACATTAAAAATGATCTTTCATTATACGTTTGGTGAAACATATTATATACACATGATAGGAGATCATTGAACAACTCTCAGACTATGGGTTAATTTACATATGAGTTGTCCAATGATCTCCTGTTACGTGTCACAAAAATTATGCAAGTGGTAGGAATCACTTCCAAAACCATAAGACCGATTGTGAGGTCAAATTTTAGGGCTTGATTCCTCAGAGATACACTCTTTTAGAAAATTTATAAAATTGTCAATGGACCACTCTAAGCGTGTAAGCCTCAAAACAGATAAAATTATTGCATCGACGTGGTCACAGAAATGATACAGCAACACGTTTCATTACAAACAAATATTTTTAAAATAGAATTTTCCACTTTCTATTAAAAATGTTTTTATTTCTTTCAGCAACTTAATGGGTTTTCCTCCAATTACTCACATACAAACGGACACATACTCTCACCAGTAAATAACTCTTATATCTACTATCAAAATAAATAAATAATTTTCAATTTGAGTTACAAAAAATAAATTAAAGTAATCAATTAGAAGTTTACGACAAACAAAAATGTCGCGCGTTATACACCAGAACTCTCAAACGAGTACCAACCAACTCATGGTCAATTTTATCATCCAAAAATTATGATGGCCATGTGTTGTAATAATAATAAATATTATTATAATTACATTACATTAGAAAAATAATAATATAGCATCTCAAAATTTTAAATTTATACACACGTCTATTACAGTAATATCTCTAAAAGACCCTTTCATTCTAAATGCATAAAATAAAATAAATTTTGATTTGAACATTTTTTTTAATTTTTTAATACAAAAGAACAAAACCTAAATTTTCTACGTATGTATTGACTTCATCATGTACCTTATCACTGCCTCTCAAGATCTGGTTCTGGTAAACCATCTTCTTCTCCAAAAGACCGAACTCTCTGGGACGATCTTTCCCTACTAAGAATCCTTCTGAATGAACTTAACCTAGAAGAGTTTGATGATCCAACAAATTTTGCTGCTGAGGATTGAATTTGAACCCCACCATCTGTGGTCGATGAAATCTCTTCTAGTGGCGGAGCCGAAGGTGGCGCTCCTCCTTCTGCGGCCGGCTCAGCCGCCTCTAGCTTCGGTTCAGCCCCGGTTCGGCAAATGGGACAAGTCGAGTTCGAAACGAACCATTTGTCTATACACTCTGCATGAAAAGTGTGCTTACAATTTGGCAAAGTCCTAGCCATTTCACCGTTTTCCAACATGCTTAAACAAACTGAACACTCTAAGGAACCATTCATCTGATCATCATTAGTGAAAGCGAAGACGGGTATGGAGGATATGACTGATCGAGGGAGGCCTCCATGGTTCGACCCCGACTCGGTCGGGATAGGGTTTACGATGAAGCCGAGTTGGAAGATGCCGGTCTGGCGATGATCCCGCTGGCGGCGGCGGAGAAGGCACCTCGCATAGATGTGAAGGATCGTGACAAGTAGCACGACGACCGATATGGAAATTATGGCCGTGAGCATAATCTTGCTGTTAAAATCATATTTGGCTTCGCGATGATCATCTTTGCCCATGTTTATGGAGTTTAGGGGAAGAGGATGGAAGGATTGGTATATTTCAGATTTATTAAGGTTGGGTTTCTACGTGTTTATAATGTAATAAAATATTTTGTGGGTTTTTTCATGGAAGAAGAAAATAATGACACAATATCTTGACTATTGACATTGACTTTCGAGTCATTTCGCTTGTTGACTTTGGACCTAGCTACCTCTTAGACAGAATAAACGTAACGGAGCAATTCGATGTGACGAATTTTCGAGATTTTTCAAATTTAAGTAGGTTTAAAGAAAATCAAAAGCGTAAAAATATTTAAAGCTTGAATAAATCTAAACTTTAAATAAGGTGCAATTCGTGAATAACTTTATACGGACTATTATGATCTGCTTCAGGACCTTATATTAGGTGCTTCTATTAGAAAAATACGGAGGGTGACCTCATTTAATTTGTGAATACATTTTGCATAACACTCTGAGAAATATTTCTTGTTCACTTTGGAAGATGGTTAAATTGGGTCAACGGAGAGTTGAAATCTAAAAGGGTGTTCGGTTCCTATCTTTTCCATTATAATTTAGTTACTACGGAATTGACAAATGCCTATTAATTAATTATTATACAATATATGACAACACATTTTAAATTTAAATTCATTCATGGCTCATTTTACCTCATTATTATTATCCCAACTATCTATATAATCATGGAGTCTCTTTTCAAAATCTCTGGGAAATTAAACACCCCTTATTTAGACATTATTATGTCCTAGACAAGTTTGTTGACCTAAACTGATGACTTTCCTCCGCAAAGTATATTAAGAAAAGCCACTTAGCAATTGGATGTTGTGTACAAGGAAATGGGGTTTTGATGAGAGAATTAAAGGTCAAACATTTCCTTCTCAACAAAGTCAACATTTTTGTTGGAATGGCATCTAAGATTGATCCCTTCTTTCTATTGAAATTTAATGCCATGACGCTGAGGATAACTATACGTGTGTCTATATTTAGTTAATTAATTGTGAAATGGACAAGAAACCCATAATTTTTTTTTTTTTTTGAGAAAATAGTGAAAATCACGTTTAATAATATTTTGGTTATATAAGTAAGTTACGAAACTTATCAAAATGTATTTCAAGTACAAACATTTTAGGGAATACATGAATAAGTGATATTGTGTACATTTATAACTGCATTAAGTGATAAAAAAGTATTCATGTTATTCTGATTCAGTGAAATTGTGCCACATGAGCATGCGAGTTACTCATGTCTTCTTTACATGTCTCTCTAAAATCAGTCGGTCACCTGTCCATTTTATTATACTTTTATCTATTTCTCCAAATAAAATTATATATATTCTTATTATTAATTTGTAAAAACCTTTGAACCACGAAGGTACAAAAGTCACTTACAAATACAATAATTGTTTATAACAAATACACATTCAAGGGATTTAGGTTTCAGGAAAATAACAAAGAGAGTCACAATTAAAACATAAAATAATTGAAGTAATCATGAATACTAGACATGTCTTGAGCAATAGCGATACGTAGCGTAAAACGTGGGGAGAAGTTTGGAGGATTATTATGTTGGACGGTAAGAGATCGGAAGAGCGTCGTGTAGGAAAAAATATTGCATTCACATTTGAAGATGATTCCTCCAAAATATGGGGCTATGAATAGTCTAGATTTCTAGCTTCTTTCATTCTATTTATAACATCATATATAGATAGTAGAAAAAATTCTAAAAGAATACTGCTATGTGTCTATCCCATCTCGTGTCCACCCTATTAAATTGTTTCTATATCGCGATAAATTATGCACAAATTAACGCAAAATTATCACAATATATAAACAATTCAATTGGATGGATGTATAGCATATAAGAAATTAACTTCGTGTTGTTGCCTACTAAATATAAAAATACATATAATGCTCCTTTAATTTCACATGTAATTGTGAAAATGTCAAAGTAACTGAGATGATATGGCATAATAAAAAACTAATTTCATGGTATTGTTGTAAGTGTTCAGTGTCTCTATATTATGAAGTTAGCTCTTTATAAGACCAAACAATTGGTTCTAAATTATCTCCGTACGTGTGTTTATGTACAATCACAAAAATAATAAATGGTCATTGTCAACAACCACAGAATTGAGGTGAACCTCCTAAATACACGCAACAAGTATTTTGTTCCAATCGCCCGTTTGAAAAAGGTACTCAAGCATAAATTACAAAATGATATGTCAACATTCAATATTGCGGAAAAAATTCAATATAGCTGTGTGCCTGAAAAAATAAAATTTTATTTTATGTATAAAATTTATTTATTCTTTTTCCAAAATTCATATATAACATTTAAAAAAGAAAATTGGGCTCGCCACCCCTAACTTGGCCCCCGAATCGCTTTCCATTTTTTCCTTTTTTTTTTTTTTTTTTTTGAGTAAACAAAAATTGCACTAAGAAATCAGCCATATTTTGTTCATATACAATGAAATAAAATAAAATAAGGGATATTATCAAACCAAATGTTATATGCCTGTGAAGAAATCTAATACTGTGCTAATTCATAAGCGGTGATATTATCCTCCTGTGAGATATGCTTGCATGTTGAGCATCTGACTTGTTCCATAAGAAAGCAGATATGATGATATATACGAGTCATAAGAAAGTAGATATGATGACATACAGATAAGCCAATGTACACAGACTCCAGATTCCCTACACCATGCACCACACGAAGAGCATCCACTTGTAATTCATCCATTTCCGTATTCCGTTCCCCTAACCTTCATGTGACCGCTTCTACTTCTTCCACCGGACATTGCCTTGCTAAACGTACTGCAAACCGCCCAAGGACTAGGTGATCTTTCCTCACAACCCCTTCCAGCCCCACACCTGATCCCCGTACCCACTCCGCGTCTGTAGCCAAGAAAACCCCGTTGCGTATCGGAACCCTTAGTGGTAAACCAACCATCTTGACCTTGCTAGAAGCCTACCGCCGTTGCACACAACGCTCCTTCCTATGCTCATCAAGATAAGCTTCTAAATAGTGTACACTCTGGTGGCACACATCCACCGAGCTTTCCCTTAACCCTTTGAACATCACCATTGCATATTGGAGCCCTTAGTGGTAAAACAACCATCTTAACTTCACCCAAAGCCTACCGCCATTGCACACCACGCTTCTTCCTATGCTCATCAAGATAAGCTTCTAAATAGTGTAAACTCTGGTTGTACACATCCATCGAGCTTTCCCTTAACCCTTTGAACTGTTGGGAATTTAATCAATTTCCCTAAACCCATGTGATTAAAATAGACAATTAATATATCAAACAATAATATATGTGTGGAAATTTAAATAACACCAAGAATTATTTAACGTCGTAAAACAATTCATGAGAAGGGAAAATCGACGGGGCAAACCGATAACTCCACTATCACCAAATAATAATAGGAATACAATATTTATCCTCTCAAGATTATTTCCCTAAATCAAGAGGTAATCACACATTACCAACAATCACGCAACACCGTCAAGAATAATATTCTTGGCACCACAAATTACTCATCTAACAACAATAGATGGAATCCAATAATCAATAACAAGAGATGAGGAAAATATCACCTAACCTGTTCCAAGAATTAACTTGGAGAAACTACCGCTTGAAGAAGACAAATACCAAATCGAATGTCCAAAAAATCGTTTCAAGCGTCGACAATCAAAGTGGCTGAATTTTCTTCATCATTCTCGGTTTACGTGCGTGAATGTATGTAATTATGTTTCAGCCTTTTTTCCATTTCTGTGTCTTTTCTTTCTGCCGAATCTCCGTGTATCCGTCTTTTTTTCCGCCAATTCCATGTGTCCTTTTTCTACCCAAAAGTCCACACATATAGAATATATAAACCCAATCCTAGTAGGCCTCCGAAACCATATATCTAAGTGCTTTCTTGTAGATTAATCAATAATTAATTAAATTTCATCACTTATTCTCCGATTTTTGTCTTGTATTTAAGTTGAGTATCATCATGGGTTGGACCCGCCCAACAATCTCCCCTTTTAGTCTATGAGGGAGGTATCCCACACTTCAAGTGTATCACTTGGAATATATACCAGCGTGGCTGGCAGAAAACTCAAGCTTCTGCTTGGTAACTACTTTTGTCAACATATCAGCAATGTTCTTGTCAGTGTGAATCTTTTCCAATTATAGAAGCTTCTCATTAACTGCTTCACGAATCCAGATACCTGACATCAATGTGTTTGGTGCGAGAATAGATACATAGAGTTCTTGCTCAACTCAAGAGCACTTTGACTGTCACAGTAAATGACGTACTCACTTTGCTTCGACTTGAGTTCCTCAAGAAACTTTTTCAACCATATCACCTATTTTCCTGCTTCAGTAATAACAACATACTCAGCCTCTGTTGTAGCTAGAGCTACGCATTTTTGCAACTTAGACTGCCAAGAAACAGCTCCCCCTGCAAAAGTAAACAAATACCCATATGTAGGTTTCCTGTTGTCAAGATCACCTGCCATATCTGCATCTGTATACCCTATCAAAATTGGCTGAGCTCCCCCAAAATCCAAACACAAATCAGAAGTTCCTCTGAGATACCGCATAATCCATTTTACTGCTTCCCAATGCTCCTTGCCGGATTAGACAGAAATCTGCTAACCACACCAACTGCATGTACAATATCAGGACGAGTACAAATCATAGCATACATCAAACTACCAACAGCTAAAGAATAAGGAATAGCCTCTATTTTCTTCTTTTCCTCATCTGTATACCCTGTCAAAATTGGCTGAGCTCCCCCAAAACCCAAACACAAATCAGAAGTTCCTCTGAGATACTGCATAATCCATTTTACTGCTTCCCAATGCTCTTTGCCCGGATTAGACAGAAATCTGCTAACCACACCAACTGCATGTGCAATATCAGGACGAGTACAAATCATAGCATACATCAAACTACCAACAGTTGAAGAATAAGGAATAGCCTCTATTTTCTTCTTTTCCTCATCAGTCGAAGGGTTGGATTTCTTGGTTAGTTTGAAATGAGCTCCAAGGGGTGAGCTAACTGGCTTAGCCCTTTTCATGCCGAATCTTTCAAGTACTCGCTCAATATAATGTCTCTGTGATAACCACAACTTCTTAGATTTTCTGTCTCGAACAATCTCCATGCCTAAAATCTGTTTAGCTGACCCCAAATCTTTCATATCAAATGACTTATGCAAGGA
>CAVNYN010259164.1:0-14594 GCA_963692815.1 Nyctanthes arbor-tristis
AGAGAGTCTTGTGAAGAAAAATAGTAGCCTAGCGTCTTGGGATTTCTTGTGTTGTTTGCTGGTTGGGCAAAGGGTAGAAATTGGTAGATGCGGTAAAACTTGGTATATTTTTCTTGTTGTACTTGGGGGATGGGTTTTGGCGAGTGAAAATTCTGTATGGTTGTAGCGACTTTAATCATATAGTGGAAAGCTTTGACAGTCCGTTAAATTTGTCTTCGTTCTTTTATTTTTCTTGTCTCAATTAAATTCCTTGAACAACGGTCATGCAGGTGTAATAGAGGAACTTGCCTTAATTCCCAACATTTAATTTTTGGAATACCGCTATGAAATCGGTAGCCCAAATTTCCCCATTTGTCTCCTTTTAAATAATTTTTTTAATCCTTATTATTTAGTTTCCTGATTTACATCTATAAATATCGCGTATGCACTGTTATTGTTATGCATAGCAGCCATTATTTTTCATAATCTTCAATCAAATTCGAGTTGTGTTAATTATTTCGCTCTTAATTCATGGCGTTGGTAAAAGAGGGATGTTGGTCTGGAGATCGACAGCAAATCTGTACTTCCGGTTCGGGTTGTGAGGAAGTGGATTGCGAACCGTGATTAACCATACATGATTGAAATGGTTTTAATGGACCAAGAGGTTAGATTTATCGTATATATTCAATGAGGGTTTAATTTTTGCGAATTGCCACTTTATGATCAAAATACATGTTAGTTGGTTGTTGACTAACTAACAAATATGGTTTGGATAATTTAGTTAACTCAGGAAAAAAAATTTTCAATTTAAACTGAAAATTATGTGCATATGAGTATGAGCAATTAATTATGGTTGATTTGTTTTTGTCTATCTTTATATGGGTCTAACGGATTAGAAAGTGACAATTAACCTATTGTGAGCTCTTGCTCATTTTGCAGTTTAAATTGCTATTAATTTATTTATAAGGTATTTTTTTCCTTTTTTTGTGGGATGTACTTTTGATGGTTGGTTATTAAATATTTTGCTCTCTAGCATGTGCATATCCAAGTCACAGTTGAACGTGGCATGGTCTTAGAGTTCAATGCACAGCTCAATTATTCGTCTAAGGTGTATAATTAATACTAGGTGTCCTGGAGAACAGGTATTTATCTGAATCTCTTTGCTAAGGTACATAGTTCATGTACAATGTATCCTTTTCCAAATTCTTTTACGTATGTCTTAAATTATTATCCATGCTCTATGAATAATTGATTAATAAATATTGCATTATTATACCTATGAAGCATATTGATGAAGTCCTTTGAAGATGACTATAGATGGACGGATTGTTGGGAACAAACTAGGAGTTATATTTTTATCTTACCACTGTGACTTATTAAGTTGATTTTCTTATGTAAGTTATATTTTCTTTTAAGTTTTGTAGGTTTGTTTTGACATGATAATGTAATATTTATTGTGTTTACATTCGTTTCTTTCTTCCTAATATTCTTTATTTCATAATGGCAGGCTTTTCATATAGTCGATAAACTGGTTTTCATTTGACTTCATGATATGGCAAATGGTGATTTGGTTTGATGTTAACACACTTACGATATGGATATTACTTGGTTGGCAGTTCCTTGGATGCTCATGTGTGAGTGCAAGCGGACTAAAATATGCGTGTTCATTGAAAGTCATCAGATGGACCGCATGGCGTGAGACACGCCCGTCACATCACCTCACGTCGAACAGTTGGCCAAAAGAAGGAAGCATTAATGAGCGCTATAGTACGGTCATGCCCAACGTGGCCCTCCCCATGAGACTTCTCAAATAGTTTCAACCTTAAACTACCGTCAAGAATGCATAACTGCACACCTTTGAAAATAAAACCGCCCTCTAAAATATACTAAGGGTGTGGACCTTGCAACATATGAGAATAAATCGGGCCAAAATAAGAATCATTAGCATATAAAGAGGCAAAAGTGTCAAACCCTAGCACTGCAACCTGCAACCAAGTCAAAAAACTATGACGGCGACTTAATGCATCAATTACTCTATTAAACGCCCCAGTTTGATGTTTGATGACAAAATTAAACTGTTGCAAGAAAGCTATCCAACTAGCATGCCGAGCTGACACTGTATCATTACTGCCCAAATGTTTTAACACCTCATGGTCACTAAAAAAGATGAACTCTCGCTGGAACAGGTAGTGCCGCCTTTGTCGGATGGCCTGAATAATGGCAAAGAATTCAGCATCATATGTATTGTACATTTCCCAAGCCGTTGTTAATTTCTGACTAAAACAAGCTATAGGTCTCCCATCCTGACTGAAAACTGCGCCAATGCCCAATTTTGAAGCGTCACAATGGAGAGCAAATGCTTTTGAGAAATCCCGCAAAGCTAACACATGCGCTGTAGTCAAACGCTTCTTGATCTCTACAAATGTCTTCTCAGCTTCTAGAGACCACGCAAACTTTACTACCTTCATACAATCGGTAATGGATGCCATGACACTACTGAAGTGCTGAATCAAGCGCCGATAGAAAGACGTTAAACTATGGAAACTGCGTACATCTAAGATTGACTGTGGACGAGTCAAGTTCTGAATTGTCTCTATTTTACCCGAATCCACTGCTATACCTCTAGCAGAAACAATGTACCCCAAGAATAGGACCTGGTCAAAGAAAAAGATACATTTTTGAGGTGCTACAAAGAACTGCTCATTGTGAAGGACAGAAAGGACCTCTCGCATGTAAGAATCATGGTCATAATCTCTAGCATTGTAAACCTAGATATCATCGAAGTACACACCCACACATACACAAATGAACAGCCTCAGGGCTTGATTCATCACTCGCATGAAAGTACTGAGTGCATTGGACAACCAAACGGGCATAACCACTATTCAAACAACCCTTCTCATGTTTTGAACGTTGTCCTCCATTCATCCACTGGGCAAACTCGAATCTGATGGTACCACTCTTCAAATCTAGCTTTGTAAACATAGTTGCGCCTGCCAACTAGTCAAGCAAATCATCTAGTCTCGAAATGGGAAAGCGATAATAAACTGTGATTTTGTTAATGGCTCTACTGTCCATACACATTCGGATTCTTTTTAGGAACAAAAAGTGCAGGTACTGTGCATGGGCTGAGACTCTCTCGAATATACCTTTTATTTACCAACTCTTCCACCTGTCTTCTTAACTCCTCATGTTCTACGGGACTCATACGATAATACGATCGATTAGGTAGTAAAGCACTATGAACCAGATCAATTTGGTGCTAAATATCCCGCAATAGAGGAAGACCGCTTGGTAAGTCTTCCTGAAATACATCATGAAATTTTGCCATCAAGGCAGTAGCTTTGGGGTGAATTCTCGTCCCCTCAACTACCCCAAAAACTCCAATAGTCTCAGTACCAACCAACAATAACACCACTCTCGCCTCCAACATCTCACGAACAAACAATGTTCAAGACATAAGATTGTTACTGTTCCTTACTAAGGGTAAAGAAGCTAAGTCCTTAGAGGGTAGTAGCACAATCTTTTTCTCAAAAATGAGAAATTGTAAGCATTACGCCGATCGTCATGGTGAACATCCCGGTCAAACTGCTACAGACTTCCCAATAACACATGACACACATCTATAGGTAGCACATCACACCAAATAGTATTATGGTATGCACTGCCAATTGAAAAGGTAATTGAAACATACTTATTAACTGAAATTTCATTACCTTGCTTCAGCCAAGCCAAACTGTAAGGTGTGGGATGAAGTTTTACAAGTAAGTTCAGCTTTTGGACAGCGGCCTCTGATATAACGTTTTAACAACTGCCATAATCATTAATAAATCTACAAACCTTGCTATTAATGGTACAAGTGGACGAAAATATATGAGTTTATTGAAAGTCATCAAACGGACTGCGTGGCCTGAGACACGCCCATCGTACTACTAAGAGGAGTCCAGTATCACCAGTTAACACATTTTCAACCTCATCTGTTTTACGTGGCTCACCCTCTATATACACTTCTTGCACTACTACTGCTCTGCTAGACTCGCCTACCAACAATTCGAGTCGAACTCAGCCATTTGAAAGGCACTCTCTCATAACATGACCAATGCCTCCGCAAGTAAGATCGGAAGAGCACACGTCTACACATACCAGAAAGAGCCACTCCACTAAGGGTCACGGCTGCCGGAACAGCGCCATGAGGGCCCCGCTCATCTCCTCTTTGTAGTGGGGGGAGCAAGAATAGGATTTGGGGTTGGAAACTGACCCCCACCCCCTGATGGACCGGTAGAACCACTAGCTGCTCGCCGTTGTAACTGGGATCCTGCCTGCAAGGCACGCTGATGCGCCTCTGACATATACATTAGAGAGAACATATTTAGGGTATCCTGCAAGTTAAGTCTCAACCTACCAATATATTGAGCCACTAACCGATCCTGAGATTCACCTAAATCACTACGTGCCATCAACTGATAAAATTCAATAGTATAATTAGTCATAGATCGATTATCTTGCCACAAGTTTTGGAAAAGCTGGTGTAAAGTCCGAGCAAAATTGAAGGGCAGAAATGTGGCCCTCAAGTGCTTCTTCATCTTGTGCCGTGACTTGATCTTAGACTTTCCATGGCACTTACGGTCTGCTTAAGTTGTTGTCACCAAGCAGTTGTCTTACCCTGTAATTTTGTTGCCACCAGTGGTACTTGTTTATCACCTAGAACCTTTTTGTAGTCCAATATCTCTTCAATAGCACAAAGCCAATCCAAAAATTCATCAACCTCAATGCTTCCACTGAACTCTAGAATCTCAATCTTGAATCCAGATTCCCAACGTTGGAACATCTGCTGTCTCTGTTAACGCGCAACAACATCATCTACTCGGTGTGGGTGTACTAGTGGTACCAGACCCACCCTACCATGAGGTTGTTGTACACGAGCACCGCCCAATTCAGACAAAGTTTTCTCATCCGAATGGCCCTTGTTTCGTTTATCAACATCGTCATCCCGTCGAGGTGGCACCAACGGAGCTCCATTCTGCGCGAACTCTGTCGCCCACGTCATGAGTTGATCAAACTGACTGGATAATGCCTCGATCTGATTACGTAGATCTCCAATCTTTGCCAGCACGGCCACCACATCCTCCTTTTCCAAAGACCACCATGCTTTGATACCAATTGATGTAGGCATACCTACAACCACACAACACAATTCAAAGAATACTGCTTGCGACTAAAAAGCAATCTTTATTTTTTCCGAATTCAAAAGCAATCAAACCCCACAACATTTAGAAACAAATATAAATAGATGCCATAATAGGTTACAGACCCCAGGTGGGCTGGACTCAAGTATAGAGGCCCAAATTAAACGAGAAATCGAAATAAAAATAAAGGAAAAATAAAAACTCATAGGAAGCAGTGTCAAATGCCCAAAAATGACGGATGCAATGGCAAAGCAACTGGATAGGTTTGGCTTATCGAGCTATCACAAAAGCATATAATATGGGCTGAAAA
The DNA here is from genome assembly GCA_963692815.1 of Nyctanthes arbor-tristis. NCBI lineage: Eukaryota > Viridiplantae > Streptophyta > Magnoliopsida > Lamiales > Oleaceae > Nyctanthes > Nyctanthes arbor-tristis. The sequence goes on from CAVNYN010259164.1 coordinate 5,476, forward strand.
CTGACACGGTATATGAAAATTATGCCCATAATATCGAATACCGACCAAACCAATTAACAACGCCTATCGAATTTGTCCAGAAACGCTACCACTCTACGATCCACATCATGGTTGTTTATGGATTTTCCAACTTATTATTGAAAACTCTTGCCTTCTTTTGTTGTATATATAGTTTTTAGCTTATGGATTTATTGTGTTACCTAGCTAATTAGATTGAATAAAAGATATATTCGTGTTGGTTTTGGTTTTTGGTTATCAATTGTACATTTGTATCATTGAGCATTTGTAATATTTTTTTATGTATAGTGGATATTAATGGAACTAAGATTATGTAATTCTTTACACTTATTCAATTCTTATGATTCATTATGTGTCATGATATATGTATGTTCTTCGACATTGATCAATGTAGTGACCACTAAATTTTGTTGAATATGGATAGTTTGTATCTTAATAAAAAATCTAATTAATGCAGATATTCTTGAGAAATTAAAATAATTTCCGTTATTCTATGAACTACGTTCATTTATCATCTTTTCATATATGAATAAGAATTAAAAGCACCTCATATTATCAATTTGGGTTGTGTACCGTATCTACCACATTCCATATAGGGTATTTACGAACTAAGGTAGGTGTCCTCAACATGAAATTTGATGGAATTTTTGAGTTGTATAGATTTTATAGAATTCATGGATTTTAATAGAATTCCGTAGAATCCATAAGATTCTATAGAATTCTATACCATGGATTTCTGTAAATTTTTAATGGAATTTGTATGATTTAAAAGAGGTGTCCCCATGAAATTTGATCAATAGAATTTCATATCATTTTGAATATTGTCTCAGTATATTTCTTTTATTACAAAATCCATGAGATAAATAAATTTTAATGTACAAGAAAATAATAAAAATATGAACTAATAGGGAAAAATACATAATCCGATATTACCTTTTGTTCAATAACTTTTTTTTTCTTTTGTTTCTATTTTTTTTTTTGGGAAGAGTTCAAGTAATCAATTTTAAAAGTATTTGAAAAGTTATTACTTATATTATGGTATTATCTCTAAATTTTTTTGATGAGTTTGTCTCTGAATTTAAACGTTTAGCAACATTTTTCTTTTATTATTTTATTTTATTTTTACGCAAGTTGGATGTGAATTTGAAAAAAAAAATTATATAACTTCTTACTCAATGATTAAAAAAATAAGAAAAAAATGCAAACTATGTCATTAAAAAATAAACATTTTAACATTGTCGTTCTTTAAAATAAAAAATAAAAGAAAAAATACATAGTTTTAAAACTAAATTGAACAAAGATAATAAAATTTCATTATACTTTCTACATGAATATGTTATTAAATTATACTGTAATTTGTTAATACTATTATTTTCAACATTTATTTACTTTACACAGGTTAAATTTGATGTGATTGTAAAAAAATCGTGTAACGAAGAAAAAAACAAGTTTTTGCTAATTTGGATTTTAATTACTAAAAATTATGAAATTATTTTGATTTTTAATATCATATTATAATAATATCTCATCTCGTTCACTAACAATTTTTTTCATATAGATTGATTATAATTTGATTTTTTAAGAACTAGAACAAAGGAAAAATAAGTGTTATTGTGAATGTGAATAATCGTTTAAAAACTTGAGTGATAAGAAAAAATGAGTTTTGAAAATTTATAATTGTAGATTTTTATTAATTATTTGGGTCTTAAAAAAATTGAATTCCATGATAATCTAAGGGTAGGAGGCTAGATTTTAGTAGGACTAATGTAAGTGTATTTTTAATCCTAGCACCATTTGTATCTATATATATTAATTAATCTACTCAAGTTTCAGTGCCTTTTGTACTGCGATTTTCCTGCCTTTTTTATTTGGTAAATTTTACGGTAACTGTTTATTTTCTTTTCAACAAAATTTTTTGTGAAATAACTCAGAGAAGTCTTGAACCTGTGACCATTGAGTTTAACAACTAAACTTTAACCATTTTGTCTATTTGTTTTGTTTATTTATCTTTTTTACTAATAAATTAAAATATCAAATCTGAAATGTCAATTGTAAAACAAATTGTAATCCATCATAATTTGTTAATTCACCATCTCTAGCGTGTATATTGGTAAGTTTAATGTTATTTGAATATTTTAATGCATTTTACATTTTTTTTAATTTGTTTGTTTTATTAGAATTTTTTAAAATGAGACCGGTAACATAAATTTTTTCCATTATTGTATATAAGTATGAAGGATTATATGTAAGAATGTATGTTGTCTTTTAAACGATCTTGAACTTTACGATTACTAAGATCGGTTGAGCTTATTGATTTAATTAATCTGTACTTATATTTTTATATTTTCTACAGGAATGTAAATATTACAGATTTATGTTTAACTATATAATAATATATTTTAGTAAGTTTTTGCACGGGTGGTTTAACTAGTTTAATAAAATCCATGAGAATTTACAAGAAATTGAGGATATTGGGATTCTATAGAATTCATAGAATTCTAAATTGAGGACACCTGATTTTTGTGGAATCTACAGAATTCTAAATTACGGGGGTGTCTCCAATATGGAATTTGAAGAATTTTTTAAGATTTACAAATTTCATGGATTTTAACAGAATTCCACAGAGTCCATCAGATTCTAATGGAATTTTATGGAATTCTATACTATAGATTTGTGTGGATTTTAATAGATTTTAATGGAATTTGTTGTCGTCGTCAAATATAGAACTAACGAATTTTTATAAAACTACCATAACTTCATGATCATCAAAAAATGCAAATATATATATATATATATATTATAAATACTCAAACAAAGTCATTAACCAAAAAAAAAAAAAAGAAGAAAAAAATAGTTCCATAAAGTAGTTATCTTACAAAAATATAATTTGAAATGGTCAAAAATTTGTTAAATTTGTAAAAAGAAAATCCTAGTCTTTTGAATCAATCTCTATTCTCTTCATTTAAGGTATCTCTCCCTATTTCTTGAACTATGTTATTTCTCCATTCATTTGCATTTTCTCTTTGTTCTTCTTGAGTTTGGATAATATCCACATCATCTTCAATTTCTATTAATAAAGATAGTTGAGATGAATCCTCGTCATCTGATTCAATAGGAAATTCATCAGAACGACATTCTTTGCGAAGAAAATTATGCAATTTTGCACAAGCCAATACTAACTCTGCTTGCGTTCTGAATGGGAATGGAGGCGCCGACTTAAAAATTGCAAATCTTGATTTGAATATATTGAATATTCTTTCAACTACATTTCTCAACTACATATACGAAAGCTCATCATTGCTAAAATAATTCGATAATACATTGTTTTCAATTAATTAATTTCACAAGTGGTGCAGAAATTAATTCAATAACACATGTTTTTAATTAATCACAAGTCGTGCAGAAACTAATGTCTTGTATTAATTAATTCGATAATACAAAATCGTTCAAGTGAGTGAGGAAAATTCTTTGTAAATTCAACTTTTCATCCTAAGGTATTAGCAATTTCCACAGTAAGCAAAATCATTGAACTCACAAAAAAAAACGATAATCCAAAGTGTTTATTCACAAAATCTAGTATCGACTCAAAAATACAAATGAAGAAGAAATTACCTTATCAAATTGTTGTCGTAAGAGGATGTCAAAGGAGAAGGAACTTGTGTTGAGGATTGATAGGTAGAAGACGAATAAACGATACGGGAGAGAGAAAGAAATATACGTTCTGATTTTTTTGTTTCTGCTATAAACAGTCTTTTTTTTTTTAATTTGGGAAAAGTGTGCTCTTCCGATCTAAATCGGGGAGGGGGGAGATGGGATTTGTGCGGAATTTTTCCTTCATAAATATAACTTATAATTCCACATAAATCCATTCAAATCCATTCATATAAGAAATCCATGGAATCCATAGAATGTTGTAGGATGCTGAATTTTCGTGGAGTCCATTAAAATCCAAGTTGAGGACCTTAAGATTTGATGGATTCTATAAAAATCCAAACTGAGGTCACGTAAAATGTCATAGAATTCTAAATTCCTTTAAATTCCATAGTTGGAGACACCCCCTAAATTAAAAACACTTAAAATTGTATGGATTTTTAAAATCTATCTAATTCTATATTGAGGACACCCCCTAATATTAAAGACGCTTACCTTTACGGTTGGTGGGCTAGTAAATCATTAATTAATATTTTGATCATTTAATGTGTGTTGAATGCAATTTATGAAATCTTAATTTTCAGAAAATCTCTTTATAACCTAACAAAATAATGATAAATAAAATTTAACTGTTTCGTCACAAATTAATATTTTATTACGCTATCATCACGTTGAGTATTTTTTCGATTTCATAATATCATATCATGTTGAGTATTTTTCTTAATTCATAATAATAGCTATTTTATTAAATTACACTTATTATTCATAAACCAATTACTCACTTCATCCCAATTATACAGTCCATGAAGTCTAAAAATATATTATTTGACTAATTTTTCTACCTTCATTTAATACTTAGGGTGTATTTATTACCTTAATTTTCCTTGAAAAATGCTAGTTTTCCACCTAAATTCTCACTTTTATATTATTTATTTGACCTTTTTTGCCTGAAAATTGTTTTCTCACTTTTGGTCACGTGACTATATTTTCTAAGAAAACAAAGAAAATATTTTCTTGTGGGGGACCAAGGTAATTGGTTTTTTAGGGAATTGGAATTTTATATTTTCTTAAATATTGGACTATATTTTATTTAAAAAGTTACACTTTTTTTAACACCTTTTTTTATGTTGGACTAATTGGCTAGGTAACTGTTAGCTATGTAGTAAGTTGCACTTGTTCTCCTCGTTCTCGAATTTTATATATATATATATATATATATTTTTAATTTTCTATTACAAGCCGTTTATTGATCTAAAACTTTATTGTCATTTCAAAAATTTTTCTAATTATACAACATTTTTAATCCAAATAACTTTATTCCGTTCTGATCTTCATGCACAAATCATCAATTTTGTGCAATTTCTTTTTGTTATAAGCTTGTATTGTATATTAGTAATTAGTAATCTTTTTTTCTCCATCGTGATTTGATTCGGTTCCAAATATAAACATCTATTGATGTGAAAATTAATGTTTGTACTTTGTTTGGTAACCATTTAAAAGAAGGTAGGAATTTAAATTGATTTAAAATTCAAATTTTGTATAAGTGTCAAGATTTGATTGTGCCATGTGGAGGTAATGATTAAAATGATATAAGAGTTTATGTCAAATCAAATATGTGGTAAAATATGGTGTTGTCGTGTGCCCAAAATGTAAAATTTAAATTAGTTGATAAATTCGAGGTGTTTTTAATTGGTAGCCAAACATTCACTGTATCTTAGGCAAATGAAAAAAAAATATATTAACAAAGTATGCATAATTAATTTTCATGGGAAAAAGTACAAATTGTATAGAAAATTGATTCTGTTTTTAATAGTAATAATTCTTCAGGAGTGGGTCTCTGAGCGGTGCTTAAATGGCTGGTCTCAAATGGCTAAGGTTATCATTGAGACAAATTCCAAAGGAGTGGTTGATGTACTCGCTAGAGAGGAGGATAACACGGAATTTGGTCTCATTATCCACGATTGTAAGGAATTGTTGCAATCAGCCTCAGACTTCAATGTTCACGATACTAGTAGAAGAGCTAATATGGTTGCACACATTTTGGCTAAGCACGCTAGAAATTATTTTGATATTTGTACTATTTATCATGCACCATCTTGGCTTTGTTTGGTTTTGAATTTGGATGGATTGGGTGACGGTTCTAGTAATGAAAAATTATCCTTTTGCCCAAAAAAAAATAATTCTTCAAGAAAAAAAACCATAATAATAATAATTGCTTTCAAGTTAAAAAAAATGAAAAAAAGACTATTTCCATAGAAAATAATGTTTATCATACACCAAAAGATGAAAAAACAACAACTTCTAAGTGGAAAATTAGGTCAATCAAATATGTGTAATTGATATTTCTCAAAAAAATAAATTCTAAGGAATTCAATTTCTTGGAAAATATTTTCTTTCAACGCAATTTCCACCCTTGCAATCAAACGGACCCTTAGTTAAAACTATCAATTTTAAATTTTACTCATTAAATATGAGTAAATTAGGAATAAGAATTGTAAAATATATATTTCTAATATAATTCTTAATTTACGTGAAGAAGGAATCTGAACTACATAATTAGGACGGAGGGAGTATATAATTTCTATGTAATGTTTAATATGTACGGATATATCACTTTTAGTATGCCATTTATTGATATTAATAATTTAGAATAATACATGTTTGTTTTATTTTTTTTTATTTTTGATTAAAATTGATCATTTAAGTTTAAATTTGTACGTCATAAAAACTAAATCGTTTACCACGTTTTTATGTATTATTTTAATTGGTCAAAATTAATATTTTATCACTATTCCTATATTAAAATTACTGACATGATAAAAACTAAATGATGTATTTTGTTTTATGTATTATCTTAATTGCTCAAAATAAATACTTGATCATTATTAGTATGTTTAGTATTTTCCTACGTTCACAATAATTTTTGATTATATGTCACTTATACTATGTTAATTATTTATATTGATTTATAGTTCCTATTTGTTTAAATTAGATCATAAGACTTTAATGCTTCATCACTATTTATTATGTATGTTATTGATTTTACTGTACAATAATTATAATATATAAATCACATTAGGGACTCAATTGATTTTTCGCATGGGCAGTTTTATGTTAAAGTATCTAGGGTGATAAGTTGAGATATATTGAAGATTTTTCTATGTGATAAAGAAGGTCCATCTACAAATTCAATTGTGAATATTGTAGACAAGAAGGTTTTCAGGAATTTGAATTATTTTTTTGTCTTTTGTGTCAATACGGTGAGTCTTTTATGTCTCTCAGTGATAATTTCTTTATGTTTGTTTTATACAAGCATCTATTATTAGTTTATATAAATTTAGTTAATCATCTATTGTTGTTGTGGTTATTTATTATTCGTTAATTTATAATTACAGATCAAAGAAAGTAAACCACTTGACAGTGCAACTTATGGATAGTGTGGAGTTATACTTGCGGTATGTACTAAATTATTAATCTTATTCTAGGGATTTTTTATTACTCTTATATTGAAGATTTGACTAATGAGCACTTCATATTTTAATGTCTGTAGGAAAATGTAAAGCATGGGAATTTTAACAAATATATTTCAATGTAGTTTTTGTAGTCTATATGGTAATCATGTTTATATTGTGATTTTTATATTTCAATTATATTGCATAGAGTTGTTTATTTATATGGATACTCGTGCAACTTCTAGAGATAGCAACGGGGCAGGTCGGAGTAGGGTTTGGCTTCCCCCGACCCCGCCCCGTCCCAGCCCCGATTGAATCGGGGCAGGGCGGGTTCGGGGCGGGGAAAGAAAAAATCCCCGACCTTACCCCGAAATATTTTTTTTTTAGAATATATGCACGGGAAATATTAGCCCAAAAAGACATATATATAAGAAAATTATTTAAGTCATGCACAAGACAATGCTCATTACCTCAAGAAATGTAAGTCACAAGTATCAACTTTTATAATAAATTAGCCTCATTCTATTTTTCTATACTTCTAATGTGGGATGCCTTCCCATATTGATGTAAAGACAAATGGAATCCCACATTGAAAGTGAAGTAAAACAAAACCAGAATATTGTGTATAAAAAATGGTCCAATCAACTTAAAATGTATAAGGAAATTATTTAAGTCATGCATAAGACACGGCCCATTAACTCAATGCATATTTGTCACGAGCATCAATTTTTATAATAAGTTGGCCTTATTTTACTTTTTTATGGATCCGATGTGGGATGCCTTCCCATTTTGATGTAGTGTAAAGGCAAATGGAATCCCACATCGAAAGTGAAGTAAAATGAAGCCAGGATATAATGTGTATAAAAAAGTGTCAATTGGCTCTTAAAATAATAATGTTTGAGATTTAATAAATAAATAATAATTAAGTAATTTTCATACAAATAATAATTTATTGAGACCTAATGATATTATACAAAGTTTTTTTTTTTAAAAAACAAAAATGAAAAAAATCGTGTTTCGGGGTAGGGTCGGGGGCGGGGGAACCAAAACCCGTCCCCGCCCCGTTAGCGATTCGGGGCACAACTTTGTGCCCTGTCCCAGCCTCGTTCGGGGCGGGTCCCCATCGGGTTCGGGTTTTCGGGTTAAATTTACCATCCATATTAACTTCAAATTTCTCAATTAATTTTTTTTTATGTTTTACGGTGATTTTATCAAAGTTCCTTTTTAGTTTGTTATCTTGTGCAACGCACGGGTATATTAGTAGTTAAATTTAACTACACTAAACTAAAATAAATCAAAATGGGATTTTTATTGTTGTGGAAAATTCAATAAACAAGATGCACTAGGAACCCGAATCCCCAAGTGAAGCGATCGAAAAATTTTAAGAATAAAATTTTATTAAATAAAAACGTGTCGCTATAATCTTACATATTTTAAAAACGATCTTAATACCCATCTAATTATACATATTTAAAGAATTTAATTAGATTTTATATTAAACAATTTTATTTTAATTCCAATTTTTCCTTCAGCCTATTAAGTTCTAGTCCAAATAATTTCTTATTGCAATATCAACTACTATTGCATATGAAATATATGTGCACTAAGATTCCCGTCTTGTACCCGAACTAGAAGTTTGTACAAGATACAAAGCCTATAGATACCTCCCGATTCTCATAATTTCATACGCACAACCTACAGCAAATCCGAGTTTCTCAAGTCGGAACCGGTTAGTCTCTCGCACGACCTCTACTCCTCTTTAATCCCTACATACGAGTACACATTCCCATGAATAGATACACACATGGATTATCTTCTTCATATTCATGATAATCTTGTTAGACTATCATCAATGACAGCACACAAAATACAATCACAGAATTACAATGCTTATTTATGCATTACCAAATTTCCACCAACAATACATTTACCGCATATATACACACACAAAAGACTACACCATATAGGCTTGAGATAGGCATATACGTGACCATCTCC
>CAVNYN010259169.1:0-45116 GCA_963692815.1 Nyctanthes arbor-tristis
TTTTACACACACACACACATATATATATATATACACACACACTTCACCCAACTGCATTTTTTGAGTATTGCCTGGTGCATCACTGGACTCTGCTTTAGATTGATTTAGCATTCAATGATGCTGATGTTGTAGAAGAAGAAACACTTGTAGCAATCATTTGGCGACGAGTCATTAATTCAAGAAAAGGTTGCTCTTAAATTCATCCCTCAATCCAACTCTTATTTCAAAGACGACAGAGAAACATATAACAGTCAAACAAACAAATATTTAATGACGGCATTGTCAATTGTGTCGGAGCTATCCACCTTAAAAGCATCTCCAATGTATAGTCATAGTCATGGAATAAATTGACAATTGGCAAAAAAATACTTATTTGGCACATGAAATGCTTGACATGAAAAATTCCATCTCTTTTTTTTTTTTTTTTTTTCAAAATCCCTAATAATAACTTGGCAAATATACAATGTTGAAATTATTGTATTGGAGGATTTTTTTAATATAATATCAGTATTCTTTGACACATATACACCTAAGACATTCCACTTTGACTTTACATTGGAGATACTCTAAGTGTAATGGTCTAAACACACATCTGTATCGGTTCCCTCCATATACAACGGCAAGTATTTAATAACTTCGCCACATAATCTGGGGGAAAAATTTAAACCAAAGTTACCATACCATGAAGTTGAACTAGACATATATATTTCACATTACAGTTTAAACTCTACTAATAGAAATCAAACATGGCTTAACCTCATCTCAGCAAAACTGCAAAAGTGAAAACACAGCTATCAGCACGGAAGTCCTAGGCACAATCCGCTTTCCATTTTAGCTTAATTGCATGCTTGATTCAACTTCAAAGAAGCAACTTGTTTTCTCTTACAACTCTTCCTCGACCAGGATATGCTTTGCATCCCATTTGATAACATCCTAAAATTACTACCTTTAATGGAAAATCACAAATTCAGGAAATGAAAAGCAAAAACTGTAAGGCACTTCAAAATTACACTCAAGAAAAAAAAAAGAAAAACGAAAAAAAGGTCAAAAAATAGAACAAAATAATAATAAAATAAAACAATTAAGCAAGAACAAATTATTTGCAGGTGAGTTTTCTCCTGTTTCCAGTTTGATCGTATTTGCTTTAATATAAAGTGCTTCTCCACTGGGTGACTAATAATCCGATGAAACCTGCAATACTTAAGATTGTCGACTTGACCAACTTCTTCAGGTCTCTTTGGTGCTGGCAATTCAATTATTTTTTCTCAAGAAGCTTATAATTCACGATCCCAGAGACTTCAGTATTTGAGAATGAATATTCCTTCTCAGCCAATTATTTCAGGGTTGGAAGGCTATTATTTTGGCCTTGACTTTTATTTGACTTGTAAACCGATTTGTACTCCGGCTTTGACTTCGAAATTGAGTAAGCGCTTGTTTTTTTTTTAAAGTAATTCTTGATGAAGCGGTTGAGTCCTTGGACTTACTTGGTTTGCCTCCTTCTTGACGTCTTCCTTGTACTCCTTTTTTTCATGCGGATCTCTTGGCAATTAACATTCATGCCTTGCGATTTGGAGTTCTAGGTCATGATCCCGTGTGGCTAACTCTTCAAAAGAGTCAGGTACGTGTGCTCTTCCGATCTAAGCAATCCCCAATGTATGCCTTGGACACACATATCAATGGAGGACAATTCACCTACACGTTCTTTGCAATTTAGCACAAGATTTCTCCAGCGCTCAATATACTCTACTAATTGCTCTTCTTTGCCTTGTTTTGTCTTGGCGAGTTCCGGAAGACTAACTTTGTGCCGAGTCCTATAGAAGCACGTCAGAAATTCATGCTCCAGTTGGTCCCAACTATCGATTGAACTTACTGCAAGATCAATACACCATTTGAACGCTGCACCTTTAAGGGAGTGGACGAATTGTTTGTCCATAGTGTCATTGTATGTGCCAGTATCATTGCAAGTCTCAATGAAATGGGCAACATGTTACCTTGGGTTGCCTTTTCCATCAAAACATTGGAATTTCGGAGGTTGATAGCTGAACGGCATCCTCATTTCATTAATTCGATGAGTATATAGTTTAGCATATACCATTTAAAATTACAATGAGCCATCATATTGGGCTTGAATAGTGCCAGCAATCATGTGCTGAACCTGTTGAACACACTGCCAAAGCCAACTTAGGCCCAATGCGGTCGACGGACTACAGTGGACCTTAAAGTGGCCCAGTAAAATATGCACTGGACAGCACTGAAAATTCAACCCAAGGTTTAGCCCATATAAAAAAAATTTTGGTTAACATTCTTGCCCCAAAGAATGAAGTGAAGACTAAAGAGTCTGAAAGCCCGCTAATAACCATATCTCTGTTGCCTGTTAGCCCATTTACTAATAGGTCCAGAATTATATCTTCGTTGCTGGAAGTCTAGAATGCTAGTGAGTCTGCGATCTTCAACTCTAATCAACCTCAAATCTCACTCTCGTCTCTCTCTTATGTCTCTCTCTGTTTCTCTAGGCTCCAGCAGCTCACCGGTAGGGCAGTCGGCCAGTCAGCAGTCGCCAGTTCTAGACTCCCAGTCGGCCTGCCTTTCACGGTTTCACTTTACTTCTTCTAGGTCAACTGATAAGTGGTAGTACTAATGTGTGGTATGAATATTAACTAAGAATAATTGGGTATAAATGTATAATGATAATTAATTATGTTTATGATTTTCGCTCTTCCGATCTTGCAATAACATTTGTTATTAGTTTTTGTATGGTAAATTGTATTATTGGGTTATTGTAAAGCCTTAAGTTTTAGTTTAGGCTTCAATTTAGTAAAGGCCGAATGAGTAAAGCCCTAACCACTAATTTGGAAATTGGTTTATACTTCAATATAGTAAAGCCCTAATATGTGAAACCCTAATTTTTAGTTTATGCTTTAATTTGGAAATTGGTTTTTTGGCTTGATATTAGATATTTTAAGTAGTAAGATGATTATTTATGTTTGAAATTAGATTTTGGGTTTATGCTTGGAATTCTTGTTGGAATTTTTAGATTGTGGAGAGATATTTTAGAAGAAAAAAAACTTTTAGAAGAAAATATTGCTCCAAAGCAGTTTCAAAGTATGAAAACCCGCTAAGAATTATTTCTTAAAAGGGTAATTAATTATATTTCACCACAAAAATTAATTTCCACTCCACAATGTATGATAATTATTTTATAATTACTTAAATAACCATTAATTACATCAATAACGCAACTCAAAATATTTTTTGAATAATTATTGTGATCTCATTTTTTAATTCTATGTATTCCTATACTTTTCCTTTTTTGATCTTTTATCTTCATCAATAAGAAATTCATTAGCTTTGGGAAAAACAACCGCCGGTAGGGTGGCTCAAGTTCAACAAGATCGGAAGAGCAGTCGTGAAGAGGATGGACATGTTGGTTTTGGATGGATAATCAGGGACCATGAGGGGACGGTTAGGAGGTGTCAAATGCAGAACAAGGAGGCACTGTTTCAGGTTAAGAAAGCCGAAGGAATGTGCCTTCGTGACGCACTACATTGGTTGCTATCATGTGGATATACCAACGTGCTAGTAGAGACAGACTCTAAGACGGTGGTTGACGCCTTAAATAGAGAGGAGGATGAGACATAATTTGGTCTAATTATCAAAGATTGTAAGTTGATTCTAGAAGAGTCTACTAGGTTTATAGTGCAACATGTGAACCGTAGAGCTGACATGGCAGCTCATACACTGCCCCAAGGATTACAGTAGTCCTAGTAGTTTTACATCCCCCACCCCCCACCCCAAAAAAAAGGGTTTACTTTGATTATCTCTTCGGATGTAAACCAAGATGTTCATGTTAATGATAACTAAGTCTATATTTTCACACAAAAAAAAAAAAAAGAAAAGGAAATTCATTAGCTTAGTTTTTTCTTCTTTCATGGCTGCTCGTTATCTTTTTCAATTAATGTTAGGAAAACATAAAAAATTAATTTTTTAACCCAAAATTTAAATAAAATAGAGAAATAAAGTATTTACAGTTGGAGATTTTGTAGAAGGATGTGAAGTTTACGATTTTTAACTTTTCTTTATTGTCCCGAGTTTTTGTAACGAATTGGAGCAGGAAGCGGATGCCATATATATAAGTTAATTGCTTGGAATTCATGGTTAGGGGAAAAAATGTTGACAAAAAGACTTAAATGAGAAAAAAAAAATGGTTGAGTGAATTTCCTTCTTGGTTGTGGTGTGTTTTGGATTAGTTATGGGAGAACTAAAAAACGAATATGAGAATGATTAAACAATAAATGAAACTTGTTGAGCAAGAAACGAATAAACTATATGTAAGACTTTACTCGGCTTGGAGCCTTGGAGTGCAAGTTCAATTCTAGGTCAAAGTTGATATTTCTATTTTATAATAATAATAATAATACATACTATAAATACATGCAAGTAGGTTTTCTCTCCGTCAATCACTATTGCCTTCTCTCTCTTTTAAGGCGTCATTTGCTATTGTTGTTGGATGCCCAACTTTACTTTTTTTAGAAGTATTGCTAATGAAAATGTTTGGTAAATTTTTAGAAAAAAATGATTACTGGAAAAGCAATAATATCTTGTAGTAGATTTTCAGAAACAACTGAAAGTTAGATACTGAGTTCCTAAAGGCGATAGTTCTTGAGTTCGAACTACATCTGCGCCTCCCCTCCCCTCTCATGTGTCCCCTTTGTATAAAAAAAAATATAATAATAATAATTTTTAAAAAATTCTACTATTAGCTTCTCAAATTAATAATAATTAAATTCTCGAATATAACCTTATATTTAATTTTGTTTTATACCTTTTGATATAGAAAATTTATTTAGCTCAAGCAGGCATGTTATTGAATCTAAAGTTATATTTAATTTTTTTTCTACCTTCTAATATAGAAATTTTATTTTGCCTATGCCGGTATGTTATTATACACGCACGTAATACGTAACACACATCTATGATATAAGTGTGAGGTGCTTGTAGTTTGAATGTTTAAAACATATGAGCAGCCTGCTTGTAGGCAAAATAAAATTTCTCCCTTTGATATATTAGATAAAGATAGAGAAAATTACAAATCATCTTATGTAATAATCTAGTTTATTTAAATTCTCCCATTAAATCATAATTTATTTGGTTGTGCTATATAGATATATATATATATATATATATATCTGTTTATTTTATTTTTGTGTACATTTTTTAATGGGTTAATTTCAAATAAATGTTTCCCTATAAAAGTAAATAAATTTTCACTTTCAGTTATTGTTTGTTCATATTTTGTAATTATTTATGACTTATTATATTCATAAAAGGAAAAAAAATAAGGATATCATATAATAGTAAATAAAGATTTAAACTCTGTACATGATGAAACAGTTAAATTTACCAAACACTTAAAAACTGCTTTCGGACTGTATGACAATTTTACCAAAAATGTTTACCAAACATATTCTTCTTACAATAACTTTCTTAAAGCTGGTTATTAGAGAAGTTCCAGCAATACAATACTATGCCTAAAAATAATAATAATAATAATAATAATAATAATAATAATAATCATAATAATAATAAATAAATAAATTCCTTTTAAAAAAATAATAAATAAATAAACATACACTACTACAGAATTGGACAAAAAAAATGAACATACGCGTCGGTTATTGAGAAAAACGACGTGCAAAACACACGCGGTGACAATTTTGAAAATTTCAGCTAAACAATAGGCATCGGCTCCTCAAGAAAACCGACGTCTATTGTACCCGCTAAACAATAGACGTTGGTTCCTCAGTCATCCAATAGGCGTCGGTTCCTTCATAGGAACCGATGCCAATAGTTTGAAATTCATAATTTTGAAAAAAAATATTAAAAAAATTAAATTTTCACTATAGGCGTCGGTTCCCATGAAGGAACCGACGCTTAAAGTTTGAAATTCAAATTTCATGAAATTTTGAAAAAAAAAATATTAAGAAAAATTAAATTTTCACTATAGGCGTCGGTTGCTACATAGGAACTGGCTCCTAAAGTTTGAAATTCCATGAAATTTGAATTTCCGATCTGGAGCCAGTTCCTTCATAGGAACCGACACCTATAGTGAAAATTTAATTTTTTTTAATTTTTTTAAAATTTTTTAATAATTTTTTGGGAATAGCCGTCGGTTCCTCCGTAAAAACCGACGTCTATAGTGGTACATTTTTCTATAAAATCTCCTATTTTACAAGACACATAAAAATATATGGCTGGCTCTTAATCTCTCAAAACCTCAACTCTCTTCATGTTTTCTCCATGGAAACTACTACTTCTTCTTCATCCTTTAACTCTATGAAAATAAAAGCCCTACTCAAAGTTTTCATTCTACTCGACGGTGAAGAGAAGGGTGCCGGCGATGAGGAGAATCCCAGCAATGAAAACAATTGGTGGCTGATTTGTTCATCTAGAACAACCATTAGAAGTTCAAGTTCGAGAAACAAGCTAGAAGTGTGTGATTTATTGCGAAATGTTTTGTCATTAGATTTAAGATTAGTTTCCTTTGAAGATGAATTAGAAATGAAAAGTTTTAGAAGTGTGTCATTTATATGTGAAATATTAGAACATTATTTCTTTAGAGCCATTATTTCATTTTTTCAAGTTGACGCTTGTAGAACATTTTCTATTTTTTTCCACATCCTATTTATTGCATGGATAAAAATATTAGAATACCTCAGATCGGAAGACCTCATTTAGAAGAATAAGTGTGATTATTATTCTTGCTGAGATTCAACGACCAAAAAAAAAAAAGAATAGGAGTCGGTTGTTACTATACAACCGACGCCTAAAGTTGAGAATAGGCGTCGGTTGTTGCTATACAACCGAATCCTATAGTCTAATTATTTAATTTCATAATCCTTTTAGGCGTCAGTTTTAAGTTAACAACCGACATCTATTGTTGAGTTTGAGCATCGACAGACAACCGACGCCTATGGTCTTAGCATATACGTCTGTTATATATGCGTCCACATAGAAAACGACACGTATCGTTGATTACGACCGATGCCTAATTGGCTTTTCTGTAGTAGTGATATAAGTGCATTGGTCTTCTCTCCGTCAATCATCATTGCCTTCTCTCTTCTCCTTCATGGAGTCTCTTAGGAGCGTGGGTTTAAACAAATTACATTGGTCTTCTCGCAGCCAATTACCATCACCTTCTTCCTTCTCCTCCATGGAGTGTCTTATTAGCGTGGGTTTAACCAAATTTTTCTTTTGCATCTTTTTCGTTTTTCCTTTTGTTTTTTTTTTTTTACCCTAAAAGATGAAATAACCATCAAAATTTAAGCTTGATTATCTAATGTACATCTACAATATTTTGTAGGAAATCCAGACATTCCTTAGAGCAACCCGTAATCAATCACCACCGGATCGGGAAAGAAACGAAATCTTTGGTTGGATAAGTAAGAAATTGGAATAGGCTGAAGAATTGATTTACAGGCTTAACCTGTAACGACCCGCTCCACTTTGACATGATATTGTCCTCTTTGAGCCTAGCCCGCACGTTTTTGCTCTTGGATTCTCGCCCAAAATGCCTCACGTCAGATAGAGTAGATCTCTTAACTTAAGATCTAGTCTCATTTTCTCTGCCCAAGCGATGTGGGATCGAGGCAGTCACAATCACCCCACCACCTACGGGGGCCCAATGTCCTTGTTGGTCTCACTTTCGGTTGGGCTCTGCTCTGATACCATCTGTAACGACCCACTCCACTTTGAAATGATATCCGCTTTGGGCCTAATCCGCACGGTTTTACTCTTGGGTTCTCACCCAAAAGGCCTCATGTCACATCGTTTGGATAGAGAAAATGAGACTAGCTTAAAGCCAAGAGACCTATTCCAACTGTCATGAGGCCTTTTGGGTGAGAACCCAAGAGCAAAACTGTGTGGGCTAGGCCCAAAGCGGACAATATCATGTCAAAGTGGAGCAGGTCGTTACAGATGGTATCAGAGAAGAGCCCAACTGGAAGTGTGACCAACGAGGACGTTGGGCCCCCGTAGGTGGGATGATTGTGACAGTCTCAATCCCAGATCTCTTGGGTAGAGAAAGTGAGACCAGTTTATAAGCTAAGAAACACACTCCATCTGACATGAGGCCTTTTAGGTGAGAACACAAGAGCAAAAACCCTGCGGGCTAGGCCCAAAGCAGACAATATCATGTTAAAGTTGAGCGGGTCATTACAGAGGAGCGGGTTGTTGCAGATGGTATCAGAGAAGAGCCCAACTGGAAGTGTAGCCAATGAGGACGTTGGGACCCCGTAGGTGGGGTGATTGTAACAGCCTCAATCCCACATCACTTGGGTAGAGAAAGTGACACTAGTTTATAAGCTAAGAAACCCACTCCATTTGACATGAGGCGTTTTGGGTGAGAAGCCAAGAGCAAAAACCGTGCGGGGTAGGCCCAAAGCGGACAATATCATGTCAAAGTTGAGCGGGTCATTACAAATGGTATCAGAGCAGAGCCCAACCAGAGTGTGGCAACGAGGACGTTAGGCCCCCATTAGATGGGGTGATTGTGACAATCTCAATCACACATCGCCTAGGTAGAGAAAGAAAGACATCTTTATAAACTAAGAAACCCACTTCATCTGACATGAGGCCTTTCGGTGAGAACCGAAGAGCAAAAACCATGCGGGCTAGGCTCAAAGCGGACAATATCATGTCAAAGTGGAGCGGGTCGTTACAGATGGCATCAGAGAAGAGCCCAACCAGAAGTGTGACCAACGAGAATGTTAGGCCCCCATTAGGTGGGGTGATTGTGACAGCCTCAATCCCACTTCGCTTGGGTAGAGAAAGAGAGACCAGTTTATAAGCTAAGAAACCACTACATCTGACACGAGGCCTTTTAGGTGTGAACCCAAGAGCAAAAACCGTGAGGGCTAGGCCCAAATCGGACAATATAATGTCAAAGTAGAGCGTGTCGTTACAGATGGTATCAGAGAAGAGTCCAACTGGAAGTGTGGCCAACGAGGACGTTGGGCCCCCGTAGGTGGGGTGATTGTCACAGCCTCAATCCCATATCGCTTGGGTAGAGAAAATGAGATTAGTTTATAAGCTAAGAGACCCACTCCAACTGACATGAGGCCTTTTGGGTAAGAACCCGAGAGCAAAACCGTGCACACTAGGCCCAAAGCGGACAATATCATGTCAAAGTGGAGCGGGTCATTACAGATACTATCAAAGCAGTGCCCAACTGGAAGTGTGGCCAACGAGGACATTAAGCCCCTTAGGTGGGGTGATTGTGACAGCCTCAATCCCACATCGCTTGGATAGAGAAAAGAATACCAGTTCTTAAGTTAAGAGATCCACTCCATCTGACATGAGGCCTTTTAGGTGAGAAACTAAGAGCAAAACCGTACGAGCTATGCCCAAAGCAGACAACATCATGTTAAAGTGGAGCGGGTCGTCACAGAAGTAGCGGCCGAAATGTTCATATTTTGAAATTATTATTTTAGAAGAATTTAAGCGAGTCGCTACCACCCTAATCTATAAATTTTGATGTTGGTCACGATGAAGTTTTAAAGAATTCGCGTTGCTCGTCAAATTTCGTTTTAAAGAAAGATGTACACTTATAATTAATTGAATTTCGTTTCTAAATAGTAAATTCGAGTTTAATTAATTATTATTTCCGTCATCTAAGAAATTTCCCTAGTCCGGTCCAAAATTCTTAAGTCCAAGACTTAGTGTTTTCAAAGCCCAAATTCTTGTTTGTCTTAATTCAAGCCAAGTCTTAATATGTTCAAGCCCAAGCTTTGAGCCCAAACCGAAATGAAGCACTCCAAACAAGCCTTGGACTACTTCAACTGGCTGTTTGACACAAACTGGAAATCCCAGTCCACTCTCAACTGAAAGTGCCGTTACCTGCCCCATCTCTCCTGGTTTTCTGCCAGCAATTTCCCCCACAATATCTCCTTCAGATTCCCTCAGCCAGCATCTCCCTTGATTTTCCAAGATCTCCCACAATCTTCCCTCAAGCCCAGCAACTGCTATATATATGTATGCACACATACACCAGTCTCACACCATCAGAGATACATTTGAGCAGCAACAAAAAGAATTCCCACTCCTTGTTCTCACACAAAGAATTCCCAGCAAACATTCAAGTAATACATTTTCATACACTACGCACAACAATTTATACAAAGAAATTCCAGTAAAAATTCACACACAGTTTCATACACTCAAATTACACCAAATCAGCAGAAAGAAACACTTACTGATACATTCACGAGAGACCTAGGAAGCGTCTCCTTGAAATTCATACACACACACGTCCAGAAATTCTTACATATACAGCAAAGATATTCATTCCTCGATTCATCAATTTTTCCAACTACAGTTTACAGGTATACACACACTGCCATACATTTTACAAGTGCAAACGAACACACACACCCAAAAACGGCAGCCACTGCTGCCCTTGGAATCGAACTCGTTCCTTAACTTCGAACACAGCCGGTCACCACCACCAGTGCCGGACAGCCTCCACCGGCCACCACCTTCCACTCCCAATCTTCTCAATCGAAAACAAAAGCCAAAGCTCAAAGAAACCAGAGACTTACCTGAACTGCTGCCCTTCGCTAGAAAACTCGTTTCTGGCCGGAAACCTCAAAGCCAGTCGCGAGTGCGCGACCTCCTCAGCCCAACGCGAACGCAGCCTCGGTCGCGACCTCTCTTTCGAACCCAATCCTCGAACCCAACTCTCAAGCCTTTGAACCACGACCCTCGATGGTGAAGCACAGAGCTTCGAACTCTCTGCTTCCTCTCGAACCAATGCCTCGCGACCCCAGTTGGACCCAAACCGAACCCCCATTCGCGACTCCCTCACGGCCACTCGCTCCCACCATCTCTCGGCCGAATCCAATCACTTCGAACCACTTCAAGCCAAACCCGCGGCTCGCTCTCGTGTCCCACGAACCATTCCCAAGGCCATCTCACCTCAGGACCCCCCTCTCGAGTTCACCATCGACCGAACTCCCATCACCCTCACTCTCTGTTTCGGCTTCCAAGTTGGGGAAGAATTAAGGATTTTGGATTTTAATTGAGAACCCGAATTCTCCGTCTGGTCCCTGAGATTAAAACATAGTCATTTAGGTCCTTAATGTTTATTGTTATTCAAATGCGTTCAAAAGTTCAGTTGTAAACAAATCAGCCCCCAATGTTTATCCTTTTACGATTCCAGTCCCTGTAATTTCAATGATGTTTAAGTTAACCTAAAAGTTTTAGTCCAGTCTATTTTAGTCCCTAGATTTTGAAAACGCCATTCAGGTCTCTAAAGTTTAAATTTTACCAAATTTAGTCCCTCAAGTTTTGAAAACTCTATTTTATTCCCAAATGTTTTGAAAAATTATGTTTTAGTTTAAAACTTTCAAAGTTTATCTTTTCATTTCACACTTTTATTGGATTTAAAATATTTTCAAATTTCTAACATTCAAATTATTTAATTACTAGACGATGAGCATAACTTGACGCATAACTGAGTGCCCATTAGCTCAAACTCAAAGAGAGATCGGAAGAGAAATTAAGATAGATTTCCTATTCAAAGTTATTTTCAAAGTTATGAGCACACTTTTATGAAAAGTATAATGCAATGCTATATTATGTGATTACGCATGTGTTGTATGTGATTTATGAAAATTTGAAAAGTATACGCATAATTAGCTCACCTTAATCGAGAGCCCACACATTTAGCTCGTCATTCTGACGGGCCCACAGACATAGACAATTGGTTTGTATTAAAACAAGCTCACAGACATAATTTACATGTGTACATGTGTTAATTGCCTAATATGTATTGCGTATTTTTAAAGATAGTGCGCGGGAATCTACTGAGTATTTCTTTGAAACACTCACCCTTCATTTCAAAACATTTCAGGTCCTAGAGCTGGCAATGATTTGACCGGGGATGGCAATTGAACAAAGAGAAAAATGACTAAATGTTTATTTGTTAACGTTTCTATTTATTTGTTAGAAACATTGATGTTATTTCAAAGTTTTAATATTTTGACAATGATTTAAGTATTTGTTAGTTGTTGACAATGATCATATTTGAGGTTATTGATGAAATTTTATTATATCATTTAAAGAAAAATTTTCCGCGCTTATTTATATAAATGTTTTAAGTTTTCGGCACTTTAAAATGAGATAGAATAGATTTAGTAGCATCTCGAGTATTCAGAACTTGGGGCATTACATAACCGAATGAAATCCCAATTTATTTCAGACTTGGAGACGAGAAAGGTGAGAGAATTTTCTTCCTTCTATTTCTCTTTTTTTTTTTTTTGGGGCCGGGGTTGGGTTTGGGGGAGGAAGCAGGAGAAAGGTAAGAGAGTTGTTAACAAATAGATATCCCGTTGAAAGGTTATAAAATAAAATAATAATTAGTAAACGATACGTAAGTATTTGGCCTGCGCGCTTAAAAGTTTGATCTTTTAAGACGTGACCCTAAATCTCGACAAGAATTCTGTTCTATTTTCTTCATTAGTATTATTATCGCATGTAGTTTATGGTAGAATTTGTTGTTTCCACAAAGATAAAATTCAAATTACCATCATCATATTTTAATTGTCTTCCCCCCCCCCCCCCTTTCCCTTTAATTACCAGGACGATGTAAACTACTTCAATTCACTGTCACGGACTAGATATTATTGGGATAGAGAGGGCTATCGGGCCGATTACCAAAGGTCAAGGCTCCCTTACCTGGGACAAGTTTTAGCTGAGGTCAAACAGCTCCAGGAGTCCACTTTGGAAGGGAAAAATAGAATGACACAAAGAAAGGTTTTTAGGAACATTAACGTTAATTAATTAATAATAACTGCATCTTATATTCTATGCTCTATTGGCACTAAATAAAATAGTGTAGCACAATACATATTTGTCATTCCTTATCTTAATTCTGAATCTACTTGGAAGAAAATAAGTTCCATGAAAATTTTTCATCTCGAATCGTATTGAATAAAAACCACCTAATCCTTCTCAAAAAAAAAAATCCCAATTGTGTTGAGCTTTCATTTTTGAAATGGAATAGGATCAAGAGCAAACCTTATTCCATGGTATTTGCATGACTTTCCTCTTTAAGAAAGTCCCCGTGAGAGAGGGCTTAGTTGATCCATGATTTATGTTTCATTATCTTTCGTTTCCTTTTCATTTGTTTCGAGAAATATATAGATCAATTAAGATAGCTATGATGATACCATGATAAAGCAAAAGAAATGGAAGAGAAATATATATGAACTTGTATTCCTGTGCAAGTGTTATACATTATTTGTATATTACAATTGGCTTGAAGCACAAGACTATGAAAAACAATTATACAAGGTAATATATATATATATATATATATGTATATATATAACGTGGAAAAGTAGAATGAATATTGCTCGGAAATTATAGATAATAAAAGAATCATTCCTCAAATCATGTAATTGATCCTTGTGTGGTGATGTCGATTTGCTCATTCAAAGTTTCCTTCTTGGATTGATTTTGTCCACTGTCCTGTTTACCAGAAGATCTTGTAATATTTGTGATTTGTAGAGCGGTAATGTGCTCACATATGATATTATCGCACATCACCGTTTGGTTTTATTACAGCACCATGAACTGAATTGTGTTTGTGGATATAGATTCAAGAAATGTGCCTGAGGATGCAACACGGCAACAAAAATTTAGCTGAGGAGAGGAGGAATTTAGGAGCTATTAAGCAGGCTAAAGAACAAAGTGAAAATCTATCCTCTGATGCTGATGAAAAACCAATGCAGAAATGTTATTTGTGGTGCATGGCGTCGGATGCATCCCAGTCCCAGCCAATGAAGAATGGTTAAATAAAGAAATCAAAGTATGAAGTATATTAATGTACTCTTCATTGCTAAATAATTAATTGGATTCTAAATCCGATATGAGTTATGTTCTTAACTGGGCTTAATTAATGCGCAGCTCATATCCAGTGAACTCCTTAACCTGCTGAAGAAACAAAAGCCAATGGAAAAGCTTAGGAGAGAAATAGAGAAAGCGGAAAAGGACGCTCGTTCTCTTCAAAAACAGATGGACAGAATAAACAAGGCCAAGCAGCAGCTATATGCAGTCATTAATTTTGATCTCAGAGGGCAAATGAATAAAAGAAGTTGATCTACTTCATTGCATCCGTCTAGCTACTGTATCAAACTGAAAATGTTGTTACGTGTCTTTTTGTGACAACGTTAGCATGAAGAAAGATTGCAACAGACTGTATTTTTTAATTTCAATAGAACAATATATGTGAAGAAAATAGGCGAGTTTCTTAAAGTTTTTTTAAAAAATGTATAGATTCATGTCATGTGGATTTGAAAAATGTTGCTTTGATTTGAAATATACGTGTCATGAATTTATGCATGCTACATGAGTGGGAAGTTTTCTAATAAAACTTTCAAAAAGTTTTTGAAAATTCTCATTGAAGTATATGCCACCATGTGAATAAGAATCCGAAGTCCTAATGAATCTTCGTTCATGCCATTAATTAATTTCCATCACCCATGCAATCATGTATATGTATAATAGTAACATATGACATAATTGGTGTCCAAATGGATCCAAATTGGCATGGTATATAATTAGGACTAAAACACATGCATAATAATAATAGGATAATGCTACTCTTCCTTATTGAATTACATATTGGGTGACTTGGTGGGGGTGTATGTGTCTTTTTGTCCATGTATTTCAATTTAATGTAAACGTGTTTTTGTCAATGTATTAAATAATTATTTAATGACAAGTAATCGGGTAAGTGATTCGACAAGAGAATGTAGAACAACCCATAATAATATTAACAAATCAACTTAATAATAAAAAGTTTTGATACCCTAACTTGTTTTTAGCCTGAAATGTAACATCTCAATTTTGTATCGCCATGCCTCGTTCCATGTCGTAAAGGATAATGTAGGAAATAAATTAAATTACAAGAAGACGAAGATAAGTCGAACTAGTTATAAGTTGCAACGTTATAGAAAAAAATGGATTCTTTTACTTTTCGAATGTAATATTTTGTAGTTGTGTTGGATTAACTTAAATAGTAATTAAAATCTAGGGGCAAATGAAAAGGAATAAAAATTGTAAAAAAAAAAAAAATTAAATGTATCAAGAGTTGTTTGAACCTCTTTATTTTTTCCTCTTATAAATTCACCTACCATGATTTGACTGTTGATTTAACAATTAATCAACAATCACTACACATTTCAAACTTTAATTAAATATTCACCACTCATTTCCACTCATTATAAATTCTCTTTATAAATTGCAAAAATAAAGAGTTTCAAACAAGCTTTCAAAGTTTGTCAGTGACCGACTTTGACCATTTCACATTTATATATACATATCATATTAAAAAAAAGGGAAAGAAAGGAAGCAAGGAAACAGAAATAGGGGAGCGATTCTGGTGAAAAGAAAGAAAAAAAAAATTGGAAGAAATTTAGGAAAGAAAAAAGAAAGGAAGAAGAAGAATACAATAATCAAACACAAGTGTTATTTATCTTTAAGCTTTAATTTATACAAGTTTAAGTTATAAATTTGTTTAGGGTTTATCGAATTTTATGAGCATGCCTACTAGGTTGTAATTTTGTCTACTACAAGTTCTAATGGCATGAAATTGTTCTGTAGTTATGAAGTTAGTGTAAGAAATTATGGTAAGCTAGTATATGGATGAAAATTTATATGGAGGAATAAGTTGAAATTTTACAAATAAAGTGGTGTTATGATTTTATGACATAATATCATGGTAATTGAGGAAATTGGTGAAGTAATGAATGACTTACTAATTATCATTAGCAAATGTGGAAATTGTTAAAGACTAAGAAAAAATTAGTGTTTAAAACCGATCTGTTATTTGTGATGTTTTTAGTGATAATTGAGAGATTAGTATGGGATGCTATGAACATTTGTAAAATTTAGTAAAAATCTAGAATAAATGCATGGAAGAGACAATCTAATATTTACGAGAAAATGTAGTAATTTTGTTAAAAGGCTAAGAATTAGTGTTTAAAGGTGAAGAGGAGTTGTTATTTTTTAGTGGGTATTTGATACTCTAATAAGTGATACTATTACCATTTGTTAGATGAAGTTAAGTTAGAATAATTATAAGAAATGGACAAACATATATCTATTTGAGAAATGAATAAATCTTGAGGACTTTAAATCAAAAGTATGAAAAAGGTCTTGAGAATTTAATGAAATAACAAATTTCTCTCCGAAGGAAATTTCATATTTATGAATCTTAGTTTAAGTAGAGAATTATAATTAGTAAAATATGTTACAAAGAAAAATAAATGAGAATGAAGAAAGAGAAGTAAAGAAAATTAAGTTATGTGTGATTTGTGAAATAGAAGAAATTTATTAGACGTGAATTAGATGTTTAAGTAGAATTTTTTTTTTATAATTTCAAAGGCGATAACAAAGGCTAAAAAGGAAATGAACTACGAAATGAGCTATATTGCTAATTAGTCGGTGAGTGGAAATTCCTTATTTTTTTAGAAATAAAATTTATTGTGTTTCGATTATATAAGATGTTGTGAATGTCATGAGAAAATGCTACTATGGATTCTTTGAAAGTTCTTCCTTCCTTCAAGAAGTTTATGACATTGAGAATGTGATGTTTAAGAGTGCCTTTATAGACTTCTTTGAAACTTATTCTTTTAATTGAAAAGTTTATGAAATTGATGAACGTAATGTTTAAGAACTTTCAAAGATATGATTTATTTGAAGTTTAAATGATGCATGATTTGAAAGTTCTCCAAGTTGTATCCTAGGTTCATGAACATGCCGCATATGGGCAAAGGAGCCTATATGGCTCAAGTTGACTAAATGAACGCGGCCCAAGCGAAGGGGTCATAAGGTACCTATAGCCCAAGTTGACCGCTATGCACGTATGGCTTGATATTATAATCTTGAGATGTTGGATACTCTTTGGGGAAGGTTCTATTATGATCTTGAAATGAAAGGATTTTTATGATGTTTTCTAGTCGATTTCATGATGATTATTAAATGAAGGATGTTCATGATATTTTCTAGTGAATTTTATGATGGTTATAAGGTGAAATGATATTCATGATGTTTTCCAACATGTGATGATTCTAAAAATGTTGATATTATGCTGAATTTACATTTAAAGTAATGGAAATTCCTAAATGCACTTGAATGTTTTATTTGAAATTTTGTAAAAGTTATGTTTCGACTTTCCAAAGCATGCTTAATTATAAAACTCCACTCACTGGGCTTATTAGCTTATATGTTCTCCAAATGATTTTCTTTTCAGGTAGCAATTGGAGTTTGGGCAACAACACATTAGTATCGAGCTTACTATTTTCTAGAATTGAGCCACCACACAATGAAATTGATTTGCTATAAGATTTGATAATCCTATGATTTATAAGATTAACATGTATAAGGTTATTAGTATATAGTTGGAAATTGGGTGAATCATGTTTGGTTTAGTATATTGTTTGATCTATGAGGTGAATATTGCTTGATCTATGAGTTGATGTTGCTTATAATGAGGAACTATTAGTTTGTGGGATGTTGATGTGTTGGTATTGGGAATGGATACATGTTGGTTTTGTTAATAAAATAAGGGAGATGCTGTCAAAATTTTTCTAGGATCATTAGTATGTGCACGAGCCTTGACGGTAAATTCTGACTTCTAGTTAGAATTTATCGTCGGCGCACGTCACACTTCTAGTAAGTTAGAGATACTGAGAGTGGGGCGTGTCATGAAATTCACAAAGAATAATAATATAGTAGTTTAGTAACCAATCTCTTGTCTTTAATCGTCCACAACTCGAATGCCTTATATCAAAATTGACTTCTATTTAAGCTAATACTCATAATTATAATTAATTACAATATCTGAATCAAGATCAATACTGACATACAAATTCTAATCTCGTAAAAAAATTAATTATTTATATATACAAGGTAATTGACCACCATTGAATTTATGGCTTAGCTAGTCCCAACAAAACCAAGATATTTACTTTAGTGATCACCCAAATATATATCGTAAAGACGGGGTGCTTTAGAAGGGATAGTGGGAGGGAAGGAGGAGGCGAATTGGCAGGGACGGAGCCTCCATTGGACGAGTGCGGTCCATGGACCGCACTGAACTTCCATCGACCCGTGCACTGGAATTAGGCTGAGAAGAGCATCCGCCATTGAAGAGCTGCTGCAGGTGAAAGCTTGACACTGGTGGATAAGAAGCAGCCGAAAATAGGGAGTGTTGGGTTTGATCTAAATGGGAAATTACAAACTTACCCTTAAAAAGGAATCACATGCTCCCTTTGACTGACCGTTGATGGGAGTGTTGGGTTTGATCTAAATGGGAAATTACATACTTATCCTTAAAAATGAGTCACATGCTCCCTTTTACTGACCGTTCTTCTTCCTAATTAATTAGAGCATTAATTTTTTTTTTAATATATGGAAAAGTGACTGACACATTTTAAAGAGTAAATTTTTTACAGTGATTAATAATACATAGGCAGAATATTTCTACTACAATTTGTGATCTAATTCTAAATATTTTTACAATTAATAGTAAATCATCTTAGCCCATTATATGTGAACATTGTTTCACACTGTGAGCTAACGAATTTTTTCTTAAAATAAAAAAGAGAATGGGTTAAGTTGAATTGTGAAAATTTATGTATTACGTTAAGACCCATAAAATAAAGTATGTGAACATGATACTTATTTGATCAATTTCAAATTTGAAATAGAATGAGAAAATAACATGGGCATTAGTGCCCTCTAATTTTGCAACTCTAAGTTTGGGAATGTGGTTGTAACAGTTGGTTTGATGTATGAATTTAGTGAAAATATTCAGGGTAAATTTTTTATAGATATATATTGTAGGCATAGATGAGTCAAAATGGTGTACAAGTATGTAAAAACATGACTACACAAATATTTGTTTATAGAACTCGATATTAGTTGACTTGACAACTAATAGGAATGCAAATGAGGCCCTTAATAATTTTGATTTGATGTAAACAAAGTAAATTTTACTGCAACAGCTCATACTGCATGTAGCCATGCAGGTTTAGTTGAAGAGGGTTTGATGATGAGACATCAAGGTACAGTTAAAGAGAGGCAAAAAATTTCCTACCGCACTGAATCAAATTCCTGGCTCCGCCCCAGCGAATTGGAGTTGTTACCACCAACAGTTAGGGAGTTGTCATTACCGGTGGTGGAGGGAGTTGATTTGTGTGCTCTTCCGATCTAGCGCTTATGGAGCATAATACACTTATAGAGAGTAAGAGGAATTTGGGAAGGAAAACTTGATCTTTTCATTGAATAGCGTAGCAAACCTGCTAATTCGACTTAATTGTTGAATAATTTATGAATATTCGCATTTCTATTTATATAATTAATACTATTTATTCAACAAATTGGATTGGTTAATACGAGTTGATTTTCTGTTACGATAAATTGATGAAACAATAGTCAGTCCAATAGCTGCTTCAGCGGCTGTAATAGCTATAACAAAAATGGAGAAAATATCTCCTCTTAATTGACGATTCTCAAAGAAACCAGAAAATGTTACAAAATTGATATTAACTGAATTTAATATAAGTTCAAGACACATAAGGGCTCTAACCATATTTTGACTTGTGTGGATCCTATTTCAATGGGAACTTGATGAGTTGATCCACCTACACGTCTTGCTTTTACTGCTATATCGGGAGTTACTTCACGCGTTGCTTGATGTAAACAGATAGTGGATTTGTTTCTGTTTTTTGTTGAATCTTTTTCATGGCTCGATAGATAATTTGATAAGCCAATGATTTTTTTCCTTGTTTCAGAATATGGTTAACCAACATGTTAACTAATCGATTACGATAAATTGGATCGGATTTTGCCTTTTTTTCTTCTGCAGTACCTCGACGTGACATATAACATAACTTGACTGAAGTTTCGTCATAGCGTTTAGTCGAGCCAAAGCCGACATATATGGAACAACCATAAAAGAAAACTCTTTTTGTGGTATATCAGAAGCCTAGTCTAAAATTCTTGAAAAATTAGCTTTTTATGATTATATCGGCAATAATCTCAAAAGGAGGATTGTTTAGGGCAGGCTCAATGGATAACGGAGATGGAATAGCGGATGGATGGTTAGGAGACCCTATCTTTAGAGATAAAGAAGGGCGTGAACCTTTTGTACATCGTATGCCTACTTTTTTTGAAACATTTCTAGTCGTTTTGGTAGACGACTCGACTGAACGCTATGACGAAACTTCAGTCAAGTTATGTTATAGAAGAAAATACAAAAAGAAATATTACAACAAATATTTACAACCAACCAAATATTACGGAAATTATTTTTAATGTCCCAATAGTACTGAGTAGGTTTCCTAAATCAAATATTTGAAATAAGAAAAAGATAATATTACCCATTGCTACATAGCTCTATTGCTTGCAAGAGCGCTCAAATTTCACAAATCGAATTTCAGTAACTTAGAAATTTCATACACATGTGATGCTTTGATCAGTTATAGAAAAAAAGCATCTTGAAATCAAGAAATGTTTTGCATCAAAATATTTTATTTATGTGTGCAGTTCTAGAGTAAGTTAGTGAATTAATGTTAAGTAGATCAGAATAATCAAATACAATTAAGAAGAAAGCTAATCTAGGGTCACTTGTTATTATTTCTATTATTTTTGTTTGTCATTTTTTTTTATACTTTTAGAATGATAAATAAAATATGTACGTGTGTATCCTTAAATATTAGTTAAAATTTTAACATGCGTTACGTGCAAAATGAATTTATAAAATAATACAACTTTTCAGGTTATTATAGTTCTAATAGACGATTTACTATTATTTTCTTTGAGCATTAATAGATGATTTATTAATTAGATTAAATTTTTTGGTATAACATTAACTTCAAAACTATGTGAAAGACCCCCCCCCCCCCGAAAAAAAATGGAAAAAGAATTAGAATATGAAAAGTTAAAAGTCATTTATGAGTTGAATAAAAAAATTGATGACAATAAAAAAAATTAATAAAATGTTAAATAGGGGTATTAATGTAAATTAGAAAAATAAATATAGGGGTAAAATGGGAAACTTTCCCCCTTTTATGTATTGCAAATAGGATAATGCTATTTGTCCGGATCGGAGATCAGTATCCAATCTAGTTGGTATTTTCTTATTGTATATTGAATGAGTAGATATCCCAATGTGCTTGTAATTATACACACATCTCCCAATGTAAGAATGTCAATCACGTTTGGTGTAGAAATTGGAGCTCAACCAATTTCTTCAATTTTCCCAATTCAATTGGAATAGAACCTAGGCCGGAATGTCGGTTTTGACATAGGTGCAACCGTTTTAGCTAGCTTAGCTTTCCAATTGAAGTTGGGATCGAACCGGAAAGTTTATTTTTCGTTCGAACCTAACCTCTCAAGTGAACTTAGATTTCCTAAGTACTCATAGGGTATATAACCAAAAAATTGATTTGAACTCAGGTATATAGTAGTTAGATTTAGAACTTTGCCTAATGAAGATGGAATAGGATATGTAAGTTTATTTCTACCCAAGTCTAAGTTGTCGAGTGACTTTAAATCTCCTAACTTAGTGGTTTGGATCCAGATAATTGATTAGAAAACATGAGTAAGGTAGTTAATTAGATTTGGTTCTCTAGATAACAAAGATGGAATATGAGATGTAAGTTTATTGCTACTCAAGTCTAAGCTCTCCAGTGATTTTAAATTTCCTACCTCAATTAGTGGGTATGAACAAGATAATTGATTAGAAAATAGGAGTATAATAGTTTATTTGGTACGTTACCCAACAAGGTGGAATATGACATATAAGTTTATTGCTACTCAAGTATAAAGCTCTCAAGTGTTTCGTAATTCAGTGGTTATGGAAACAGATAATTGATTAGAAAATAGAAGTAAGAGCATCCACAATGGAATTGTTAAATTTAGCTTGCAAAAAATAGAATTTAAGTGATTGTTAAATGACACATCAACATTTTAAATTTAGCTATCAATTACTAATAAATTAGAGATGTAACAAATTGAAGGTGTTAAAATTAGTTACAAATAAAGCTTATTGGTGGATGAGTCAAAAGTCAATAATTACAATATAAATTAAATGAAAAGTGAGTGAGATAATGCCACTATTATTGTTAAAATTATTGTTAATTTTAACAACAATTTTAACTTGAAGCTAAAAAGATTGTTTTAGCACATCTACTAACACCTCCATTGTAACTTCATTTTTAAATTGTAACTAACACATAGCACTTAAAAGGTGATTTAATACCTCCATTGTGGATGCTCTATAAAGTATTTAGATTTGATACTCTACCTAACATAGATGGAACATGGCCTATGAGTTTATTTTCTGACAAAGTAAGGTGCTGAAGTGATTTTAGATTTTCTAACCCAGATGTATGGAAAGAGACAATTCATGAGATACATATATGTTTATCAATCTTCTTTAGCACATATGTGGTTGTTTATAATGAATACCTGGTTCATTAATTAATGAGATTAACATATCAAATTATTTGTTTTAGGTGTATATTAGGCTCTATCAACGACGATATATTCACATATGGTTTAATCTTTATTGGCTATTAAAAATTCTTAATTACAATTTTCTTTACAAGAGTATTGTAAGTTTCTTCATGGGCAATTGTGGAGTTATAGAATAAGTAAAATAATTTTGATTGGATATATTATCTAACTAATCCTAAAAAATATAAAAGGTTTAAGATAAATTCTTTTAATTTGTCGTATCATCATACATCATACAATAGCAAAACACGTTTAAGAAACTACTCGCTCAACATATAAAAGAGTAAATCATGGGAAATCTTTTTTTTTTAAATATATATATAAAAGAAACAAACTTTCATTCAACCAAAGGCAAAAGGATATCCGCATCAGGGGGGATATCATCCAATGACATGAGGAATGATGGAAAATCTTTTGTTTTCTTTTTGGGCCATATATCTTTCATTGAAAAAAAGAAAACACAATTTATCTTAGGTTGCATTTCTGGACTTTTTTTTCCTTAAAAAGCCCTACAATTTTTCAGTTTTTTTTTTTTAACTTTTCAACAATTTTTTTTTCTTTTCGATAAAATGACATTATTTTTATGGGTTTTTTTAGACCTAGCGTCCCCAACCTTTCACATTTTTACGGATTACGTCCCAACCCTTGTTTTTTTTGTACGGCCCCAACCTTTAAAGAAATCCCCTATTTCACCCTTGGTAATGGAAACCGTCAAATTCCACCGTTAAGATATGGGGCATTTTAGGTAACATACAAAAAATAGATATTTTAATATGAAAAAAAAAAAGCAAAAAAAAATGGGGCCCCCCTTCCGCCATTTCATGCAAACTATGTTACAAATATTTTAACACTTAGTAAAAATTAGGACTGTCACTATTACAAAACATTTTGTATTAATAATCTCCTCCTTTTGCTTTTCTAATTTTTCAGATCGGAAGAGCGTCGTGTGGTCAAAAATTTTCCTAAGGATTGAAAAACATGTAAACAATAAATACTCCCCCTTAGTAAGAAAACTTCCCCTAAGATATATCAGAGCAAAAGATATCAAATTATAACATGATGTAATCATGTCAAAGCAAAATAAAATTATGCTAGATATATTCTGTCATGCTACTATTCTTCTCCCCCTTTTGACAAAGGAGAAAAGCTGAATATATCCTGTAGAAAGTGTTAGAACGTTCAGAGCTAAAAGGTTTTAAACCCATATCAGATCTCAAAACAGTATTTCCTGCACCAAAGTTTTGTAGCAAGCATTAAGGAGTTTAAAACTTGTAATCCAACAAAATATTAAAACTGAAATTAAAAACATAAATTTAAATGAGAGTTTCAAAAACATAGAATGCTTTTGAGAAGTCTTCTTCCTTCTTCCTTTATTGCTTCTTCTTTGCTGTCAGGCTTGCAATCAGATTTCTTCGTTTTCTTGGCATTCTTTTTCTGCTTCTCCTGGTTATCCTCTTCGTCAGCTGGTCTTTTCTTCTTCTTCTTTGGAGTGGCAGTCTTGGATATATGTGGCATGGGGTCTGTTGCTACTAGATCTGCTGCATCCTAATTCTAACTTGTTGTTGCTTGATGGTCTACTGTTTTCAGATATGCCCTTAGAAAGACTGCAATGTCTTCATCTTTATAGGCAAGAGTTTGTCCATTTAAAGGCAAACAATGAACCATCAAACTACACAAAGATTTAAAAGCATTTAAAAACTCAGAATATGAATACTGGAAAATTGTTTTCTGAATTCTGAAAGTTCAGTTTCCAGTTTGGATATATAATGCTTCAGTTCCTCTTTATCTGGTTCTGCTGATGCCATAGAAGCAACAGATTATGCTGTAGGTTTGAACATTTTAGCACAATGATCTCTTTTAAGCAGATCTATAGGCTATGAGTAAATATTCCCTTACATATCGTCAACTCCCTGATCTTTCAAATATTCAATAATAATCCATGGAAATGGTAGTTTGTAGGTTTTGGAATGCCTAGGACCATTGCCATACATACAACTTTTGATTACATCATACACATGTTGACCCCAATCAAGTGGTTTCTTAGTCCCCAACTGATAAAGAAAAAGTGCCCTCAATCTGTTTATTTTTATCTTGTGAGTGAGTGGATCCAGATTTGTCATTATAAAGTTGTGTAGTAGTTTATATCTTAAAGACATTTGTGCTACTCTAAATTCAGATCTCCTAGATGGTCAATTAGCTCATGGGCTATTTCATTATTGGACATATTCTGCTCAGTGTTCTCAGTTATATCAAATTGCCTAGCCCCTATCCAGTTTCTCAGACTTTCTAGAGTAAATCTCACCATTCTCTCCCTCGCATATATTTTGGATGTAAATGAGCACTTAGAATCACCAAGATTTTTAAGAATATTTGCCAAGAATTCTCTCACAATAGTTTCATTAGCCTTTTCTCGACAGTCAAATAATTTTTCAATATTGAAAAATTTAACTAACTCCTCCAGACCATATTCTTCAAAATCAGAAAACATAATTCTCCGTTCATACTGAAATTTTTTAAAAATCACATATTTCTAGAGGGAAGGTTATGAAAATAAGAGGGAACCTAAAAAGTCTTTGACGTAGGTTTTCAAAATTTGCCCGTTAGAGATTTCAAAAATTGTATGAGCGGTTTACCTATAATTGCCACAAATGGAAGCTCAGCCAGAAATATACTGCTTGACCTATCTACTAAAGTAGGAGATGCATATGGACTAAATTCATACAGGTAAACATATGCAAATGTAATAAATCAACATTAATTTAATTAATAGTACTGTATACTTCTCAAGATACCTGTTGAAGCTCATACCATGAAGTATTCAGTTAACTGAATTGTTCTCAATTGAATGAATTTATTTTTGAATGGAATTTGTTTTTGAATTTATCTTTTTATGGTCAATTCTGACACAACTTTGCACCTTGTGAGGACTTGGCTTATTGAGTCTTATGAGTGATGTATGAGAAGACTGATCATCATCTAAACAAATCTTATAAAAATAATACAACTTTTAAGAGATCGGAAGGCTCGTCTTTTTCTATAATTTAGAGCATTGTCTTCTGAGGGTAAAGGTAGTTGCACGCACTCAAAGACTCAGTTGACTAGTAGCTTTTGCCTTTACTGACTCTGCCCTTTAGATATTATTGGTCGTATGTAATGCTGAAAGGTGTAGATACTTACCATAGGTCTACCATCAAAATCATGACTCTCAATCAGTAACCCTTTATAGTGCAAAGCAGGCAGGGCATATTCCATCCCTATTTTATATAGTTTTATCTTTATGGAATTAGGAGAATAAGTTTTGACATATCTCTTCAAGATGCGTCCTCTCTGGGTATCTCAGTGATATCCTGCACAGATATAACGTAATTTGATTAATATGGATATGAATGATACGCAAATCACACAGTAAAATGCAAATAATAAAAACTTCCTGTTTTTTCTGAGATTTTCTCAATTTTCACCTTTTTTTAATATGTACATGCAATGTAATCTTGGTTTTTCATGCTGTTGAGCCTATTTAGAGTGTATACAAATCCCAATATGTTTTCTTAGGCTTTCAAACCTAGATGCATCCAATGTTTTAGTAAACAGATCTGCAAGCTGATCCTCTGTTTGAACATGCTACAAGGCAATCATTTTCTGTTCAACCAACTGTCTGATAAAATGATGTCTTATATCAATATACTTAGTTTTAGAGGTTGAATTGAATTTTTGAAAATATTTATAGCACTTCTGAAATTCTATAGTCTTCCAACATATGTTTCATCCTTAGAAGCTGTGTGCAACAACTTCTTATAGCTATGTAGTCTGCTTTTGCTGTGGAAAGTGAAATAAAATTTTGCTTTTTGCTTATCTAAGTAGTCAGATTGTTCCCCACGTAGAAACATTCTCCTAAAATACTCTTTCTGTCATCAACATTCCCAACTCAATCTGTATCTGAGTATCCAGCAAGATTGGCATTGGTATCCTTAGAAAACCATATATCATATTTTGTTATTCCACTAACATATCTGATAATCCTTTTAACCGCAGCCAGATATGTCTCTCTCGGCTTTGATTGATATCTTGCACATACACCTACGCTGAAGGATATATCTGGCCTACTAGCTGTCCGATAGAGTAAACTCCCAATCATACTACGATAAAAAGTAGGATCAATCTCCTTTACATGATCATCCTTTGATAATTTCAGATTAGTAGCCATTGGAGTTCTCATCGGTTTAGAATCTTCCAAACTAAACTTTTTTACCAGATTTCTAGCATACTTTGTCTTAGAAATAAATATGCCAGATATGTCCTGCTTTACCTGTAATCCCAGAAAGAATATAAGTTCACCTACCCTTCTTATTTCAAATTCTATTTGCATTGTCTTGACAAATTCTTTGATCTTGGCTTCTGAAGTTGATCCAAATACAATAGCATCTACATATATTTGAGCAACAATGATTGCATTCTTCCATGGCTTGACGAATAAGGTCTTGTTAGTACCTCCTCTATTGCAGCCTTGTTCAAGAAAGAATGTGGTGAGTCTTTCATACCAAGCTCTGGGAGCTTGTTTTAAGCCATCTAAAGCTTTCCTCAACCGGTACACATAATCAAGATACTGTGGATCAGTGAGCTTCCTCATTCAGAATGACTTTAAGAAATGTACTCTTCACATTTATCTGATACAGCTTGAAATCTACATGACATACTACTACAAGTAGTGATCTGATTGACTCAAGTCTGACTATTGGTGCAGATGTTTTATAATATATTCTTTCCATCTGGGTATAGCTTTGAGCCACAAGTCTTGTTTTATTCTTGATAATCTTACCTTGTTCATCATACTTGTTTTTGAAGACTCACTTTGTTCCAATAATTGCCATTAGAGGGTCTTGGCATTAATTCCCAAACTTGATTCCTTTCAAATTGATTCAGCTCATTTTGCATTACTTGAACCCAATTTTTATCCTATAATGCTTCTTTCACATTTTTAAATTCAACCAGTGAGATATAGCACATGTGACCAAATTCTTGTGTAAACCTTCTTCTGGTGACCATCTATTCTCTTCTAGATAGGATGTTGTCAACTGGATGTGCCTTCTAAATTCTGGAGATAGTTGTCTTCTACGTTCTGGTTCTGATTTTGGATTAGGTTTTGATTCACATTCAGATTCTACAGTTTGTTCATTTCGGGCTCGTCTGGTTGTATCTCGCTCAGGATTTACATGTTCTGATATGGTTGACTGAGGCGGGATGTGTCTCGACTTAGTTATGTCAGTTTGATTCTGCTCTGTGATGATTTCTATAATTTTAATTTCAAGTTCATGTAAATAAACAGAGTAGTTAACAGTATGATCAACTTTAACATTTACAAACTCAATAATATTCTGAGTTCTCATATTATATATAAGCGCAAGAATTTTCAGAATATCCAACAAAGACTACTTCATCAGATTTGGTATCAAATTTACTCAAGTGATCTTTATTATTCAAGATATAGCGTTTGCTACGACGCTCTTCCGATCTATAGCTCAACCTAGGTTTTCTACGTTTCCAAAGTTTATATGGAGTCTGATTAGTTTCAGGTCTAAGTGTTACTCTATTAATGATGTAACATGCAGTGTACATAGCTTCAGCCCATAACTTAGCAGGTAATTTTTTTACTGTTAAGCATAACTCTAGTCATTTCCTACAAGCTCCTATTTTTTCTTTTAACTATACTATTTTGCTCAGGGGTTCTATGTGTAGAAAATTGATACATGATACCATATTTTTCACAGAAATAAGAAAAGAAAGAATTATCAAATTCTTTGTCATGATCACTCCTAATACTCTTCAATGTAACACCTTCATTATATTTCTCATTTGAGAGCTTCTAGAACAAAATAAAAAATCTGTCAAATTTATCAGATTTTTCTCTAATAAAATCAACCCTTATATATCTAGAAAAATCATCAACACAGACATAAATATACCTCTTACCTCCAATACTCTCACTTTGAATTGGACCCAAAAGATCCATGTGTATAAGTTCAAGAGTACCTGAGGTAGATAGATAGTTGCTGACATAATTTGTGTGAATTTCTGATTTAATTACCTTTCTAACATGATTCACATATGCTTTCAGGAATTATTTTAATTCTGGAATATCTTTTGCAGCTCCACTTTTGGTCCATTTGAGTAGACTTTGATAGTTTATGTGACTCAATCTCTTGTACCAAAGTTCTGTAGGGTTAGTACTAGCAACTTTAAAAGTAAGCTTTGGATTCAGAATATAACATTATTACTAGACCTAACACCTTTGAGTAAAGTTTGTCCAAGTAAGTTAGACTCAGTATTAAATTTAAAAATTTTACACTCAATTTTAGGAAAGAGCACTCTGAGATTATAATTACATAATTGACCGACACTTAAAAGATTTACTTTTTAAACCAGAAAGAAATAAAACATCTTTTAGAGTGGATAAGCCTTCAATGTAGATATAATCTCTCAATGTGACCTTGTTGTCCATCTCCAAATGTAACTAAATATTTTTCTCCATCATAGAAATTAGACAGCAAATCCAAATTACCTGTTATATGTCTAGAACATCCACTATCAAAATACCAAGTGTTAGGGATTAAAGCACTTAAAGATAGTTTCACAACATAACTCTTGTACTCACTATTTTTCACCAAACCTGCTTTACTTTACTTTTTGCTTCAAGTATTTTGACTTTGTGTGTATTAATCAAATTTGTGTATTTTCGACAGTTAAAAATATCATGACCAAATTCACCACAAAAGTTACACTTTACTTGTCTGACCTTACCATACACACTGGAGTTCTGAAATGGTCTGACAGTAGTAGGTTGGTTTCTGGTATTCTGCTATTGCTGCGTTGGTGGACTGCTATGCTCGACTGGACCCTGCTTGGGTCCAGAATTCTGCTATTGTACAACAGGTTCTTTTTGGAAGTTTTCCGCTGTTTCTTTCACAAAAACTGTCTGCTGGACAACGTTTCCTTTTCCTTCATATCCTAGTCCAGACGTGTGCTCTTCCGATCTCCATACTTCAGGACTTCATTCAATCTTATAACTCCAACTGTTAACTGTTTGATCTTTTTATTGACATGCTCCATATCAGTTTTTAGTTGATTGATCTGCTCATCTTTTTATTTAACAGATTTGTGCAAACCTCTCTTTTCATCATCAAAGAAGTCCGTCATGACTTGAAGCATGTCAGATTTATCTTTTCTGCTACTAGTTGATTCTGCAATGTTGCACAATTTGGACAGGATATCTCCTCACTTGTAGATTTTAGAGTGTTAGCATTGAGGCAGTTCGTCGAACTAGGTTGAGGTTGGACATGTACTGTCAGAATAGTAATTTATTCTTCTGATGAAATTTCTGATGTGGATCTAGACATGTCTCTGATAAGGATCCAGACATGTCCTCTTCGTCTTCACTCCAGGTAACTTTCATTGCCTTTTTGCCTTTTTTTTTAGGTATTTGTACATTCTGCTACAATATGCCCGTATGTTTAGACTTTTTCTCCTTTTTCCCTTTAGATATATTCAGCTCGTATGTTAACAAGG
Organism: Nyctanthes arbor-tristis; assembly: GCA_963692815.1. Taxonomy (NCBI): domain Eukaryota; kingdom Viridiplantae; phylum Streptophyta; class Magnoliopsida; order Lamiales; family Oleaceae; genus Nyctanthes; species Nyctanthes arbor-tristis. The sequence goes on from CAVNYN010259169.1 coordinate 30,148, forward strand.
ATCCCACAAGCTCTTCAACCTTTATGTCGTCCATGTCCTTGCTTTCTTCAATGGTAGTAGCATTCGTTTGGAATCTATCTGACAGAGATCGGAGGATTTTTTTAACAATCTTCCGTTTAAAATACGTCTTACCTAGAGCTTGTGTTTGATTGGTGATTTCACACAACTTAGCATAGTAATCCTTGAATTCTTCATTGTCTTTCATTATAATCAGCTCAAACTCAGGAGTGAGCATATGGAGCCTTGAGGACTTGACTGCGGTTATCCCTTCATTAGCAACTCAATGAGTATCCCAAGCTTCCTTAACAGTTCTGTAATTTGTAACAAGTCTGAACTGATTTTGATCTATAAAGGAAAAAATAGCATTTAAAGCATTAGAATTCTGACTACATGTATTTTCTTCAGCAATAAATTGAGCATCAGGCTTAACAGAAACAATACCACTTGTAGCAGTGATAGTAGGTGATGCGTAACCAGTATGAATAGAAGTCTAAGCCGTATTATCTATAGATTGAATATAAATTTACATGCGAACTTTTCAATATGTATAGTTAGACCCGTCTAGAATATGTGATTTAACAGAAGATGTATCCATATCTAGATGAACCTGATCTCACTTAAGTTCTAATCTCACTAATAACTTAAGTGAACCCGCTCTGATACCGACTGTGAATATGTGGTTATCTAGACTCTAATCAAGATGTATCCTGCCTAGCTACTTAAACAGTTAATCTAGTGTAAAGTGTAACGCGACCTAGATATGTCTAACTCGAGTATGTATGTGGAAAATAAATAATACCAGATATGTTGACGCAGAAACCCAAATAGGAGAAACTGTGGGCGCCCTTGCCACGGGACAACTGATCTACTATCACAGGCATGAATTTAGTACAGCTCGAGATTATTAGTGATATCGCAATATACACTAAACATTCAACAGGAAACGTGCGTTGCTTGTATCTCTTGCCCTTGCGCTCACACAGAAACGTACATCAAGCTTTTTAGAGATCACCTGAACTCATCTTGGAAAACAAGACCTCTTAACCATCTTCAACCTTGTGTGGATAGTCCCTTGCACATATATATTGATCTTCTATCAATGCACTTTGAAGGGTTGCCAAACAAAATACAGTTTAAGACATGTAAGTCCGGGTTTGCAAAGTATAAAACTCACAGATAGGCAGTGTTTGTTTTCTTTTGTTTACATCGAGTTCAAAGAATATGTCTTGAAAGAATGGCTTGACCATCATATCTTCAATGTTCGACCTACAAGAGAACATATAAGACGGTTTTTGAATTCTTGTGCAAAACAAGAATTAAAGAGGCTGAATCCATAAAGAAATAAACATTAGGAAAGTTAAAATTGCATAATATCATAAACACAAAACTTTCCTAAGTTAAATCAAACTTGTCATGCAAAGAGTTAAACCTAATTAAATAAGGTACTAACAATGTAACTTAAACAAGAAAACTTTAAGTTGCACGAATTAAAACTTTCATGAGCCTCAAGATAATGTACACACGCCCCAACGTTATCTTTTCTGTCAAGACAAGTAATTTTCATGCTAAAGAAAATATAACACGTTAACCATGTTATGCAAACTGTGTAACAAATATTTTAACACTTAGTAAAAATTAAGAATGCCAATATTACAAAACATTTTATACTAACAAATAATTTCCACTGGCATAATTGCATAATAACACCCCTAAGAAGCAACGAACTTGCTATAAAATCATTTCTTCACTTAAAATATTTCAAATAGACAACTGATTGCCACGCATATCTTATTTACTTACTTGACATGCCTCTAAATTTTATTTCTTTGAGTCACTCAACAAGAAATAAAAATTTAGTTGCTCATCGTTCAGAAACATCAAATGTTCATAGTGATAGACATGTTCACGAACAAGCAGCCTTGAATGACTTAACAAGCTAACATCAATAATGAAATCTGGTTTTCATTATAACAGTGTAAGACATGTATTAAGGTTTAATATAAATTTAATATTTTAATTAAGGAATCGATCTCATTACAATCATGTATAATAATACTTTAAAGGAGCGGACAAACTGTTTGATCATAGTGTCATTGTATGTGCCATTATCATTGCAGCTCTTAATGAAATGGGCAACACATGGCATTGGGTTGCCTTTTCTATCAAAACATTGGAATTTCAGAGGTTGATAGCTGAGCGGCATCCTCATTTCATTAATTCGATGAATATATAGTTTGGCATATACCATTTAAGATTACGCTGAGCTATCATACTGGGCTTGAATGGTGTCAGCAATCATGTGCTGAAGTTACTGAGCAGACAGGGATCAAACAGAGACTTGAGTGATATCATGCAAGACATTCTGTACCACAGCCCTGTCGGTCTTGCCTTTGTTGTTGCTCTTACACTTTTGGATTAGCGGTTTCAGATGAACCTACAATTTCTAGACTAAGTTTTGTCCCATTATTTTGAAGCTCCAACTTTTGCATCAACATAGGAATTTGGGGGGTCATTCTCTTCTAAAGACTTAGTCATTTTTTCAATAGCCAAAACCATTTATTGCATTTGGTCATTTGAACTTGGATTCACTTCCGTGACCATCACTGGCTGTAGAGAGTCCTTAAAAGTAGTGTAATCACCCCATTTTCATGGCGGCGAGTTTGATTGAGATCGGAAGAGCACACGTCGATCCGTTGCTTGACATGGAACGAGAATGAGGACTTTTTCCTGAGCCTTAAGAGATTTTGTGAAATCGAGACATGAGAGGTAAGAGGATTCCACTGCGCGTGCCAAGAAATTTGTAACAAAAAAATTTCGTATATTGAAATAAATAATACAGAAATTCATTATAATTTGGGATTTGATAAAAATTTAAGTGGATTGACGCTCTTGTAATTTGCCATGTTGCAAAATCCTCTAATTGACGATTCCAAATTTGATGATGAAGCGCCACATGACTTGATTTTCAGCTTGAAATTAATTTGAGACTTTGAAGCCTCAATTTCATAGGTTTTTGGATTTGGATTTGTTGAAATATTTGAGACTTGAGTCTTGGGATCTATAGACCTCTCAATTTGGACTTGAAGATTTGATTTAAAGAAGATTTTGAACTCCTTTGAATTTCTGGCTTCTTGCCTTTAAATTTACTTTGAAAATTGCACTTGGAACTTAATTTGAATTTAAGAAGATTTTGATCTTCTTGGGTTTAGAGAGAATTTGGCTCTCTTGGACTTAGAGAGAATTTGACTCTTTCTTCTCCTGCTTTGAAATGCCCTGCCAAAAATTTTTGTTTGTAACCTCAAACCTTAATACCATTAGGTGCCGTTCTATTTGTGTTTCTATTTTCTGTTTTCATTCTAAAGAATGTTTTCTATTTTCTGATTTCATTCTCTGTTTTCTGATTTGTTGAACGAGCATTCTATTTGTGTTGTCTGAAAATTCTTTTCAAAATGGAAAACTGGAAAACGCGTTTTGTTAGACATTTTCTGAAAAAAATTTGTTCACAAAACATACTATAGAAATATAACTCTACATCTATTTTCTGTAATGATATGTAACCAATTGCTTATGCTACCTTCTATTTCAAATTTAAACACGTTGAGACAAAATATACACTCTCGTTATATATCAAGTAAGCTATAAATTTTTAACCTTACCAATAAATATAGTAGAGGTACATTATAATTAATCACGTTTGCCGACATCCAAGAAATATAATTAGAAGTTTTGTCTCATAGTTAAGGCATATCAATAGCAATATTTCCGCGTAATTAAAATAGTCACACATAGAGTTTAGACTCTAACAAAATCAAACATCAAAGTCGTAATGTCCATGTTGATAAATACTAAATCTACTTAAACGAAATACTAGCGTCATATATATTGATTATGTTCTAAATTAATAATGAACACAAACATCCACCAAATCATAGGTCAATACTAAATTTTTGCTCAAATTGTTTCTCCAACATGTATTATACTTCAACAAATTTAAAGGATAACAAAATTTTGAGCCACAACGCACAAGCTAAATACCAAAAACAGAATTTGGCAAATAATTCTTTAGAAACTACATATCATCTCATCAATATGAAAAGTGAAGCAAACCAATGATATAACATCTTAAAATTCATAGTCAAAGCAATAAAAGGAGAAAATTAAAATGAAGCTTGTATCATTATAAAGCACATGTCAAATAAGTATAATAATAAGATTAAGACTAGTGGAGACATATGATCTCTATAGTCAAGATTCTCAAGCACTCTATCTTATTGTGGCTTATCTTTTTGTGTTGCCATGAAAAAAAATGTTGGAATAGGTTTAAGATGTTTCTTTTTTCTAAGCGTAACAATTTTTACTTCTTATAAGTTTAATTAATCTCCTAACTTCTGTAATTATTTGTTTCAAAGTTCTTTAGGACACAGTAAATTATTTAACATATTAAGATTTAAGCGTTATTAAAGGATTTTGGAGGGCTACATATGAAAATTGATCTGTAGCCTTTTTGGGGATAATTAGTAAAAAACAACATGATTTTACTGCCTAATATCAAGAATCAACACCTAATTTGTCATCTATCAGCAACCTGGGCACAAGTAGTAATGTTTGTTTCTAATATAGTGGTATGAATAAATCTCTCAATTTGGTATTTTAGATTTCCTTCATCTAATCTTTTCACAGAAGTATTCTTTTCCTTCTGTTTTGAACCGTAATCCCTCACCATCTATCTTATATTCATCTAATGATTATATCCCATTCGTAAAAGGATGTGATCCTGGTCACTAATGTTCATTCCTGGATCTAAATAACATTCAATTCAAACATATAATTCATGTGATATAAGCTAGTGATTATTCTTCTTAAAACTTGGTAAATATAGACTGGTACAAAAACTGAAATCCTTGTTGATGTTCGAAGAACTTACCTAGACGAGTGTGTAATTGCTGAAAGCTGCTGGACGACTGATGCTGCTCTTGCTACTAGACGACCGGCCGGATGCTGCAGGTTACCAATGAATTCCCAAAAAAAAAATTAAATAAATAAATAAATCTGAAAGGAGTTCAGATTTCATACAAGTAGAACCGAACTTGTGAGTTAGGACAAAAGGGCAAAAACTCTAGCTAGGGCAAAAAAACCTTACCTGCGGCTATTGGTGTGGCCAAGACCGGTGATAGACGATAGGCAACGCGAAGGAGTTGTCAGTTGAGGAAGAGAGAGAAACCCTAGATCGATTTCAGAGTGAGAGTGAGAGAGTGAGAGAGAGAGATAGATAGAGAGAGAGCGAGCAAGAGAGAGACATATAGGGGATTAACGCATTCACACAAAATAATGCCTTTTCTGCATTTTGGGCTGATCTGCGTGTCTTGGGCTAAGAAGACCGAGAACAAATTTTTTGCGTTTTCCATTCCCTTCATTAATTGGGTTGCGTGTTCTCGAGAAAATATTTTAAGAAACGGTCAACAAAACGCGTTTTTCTCATTTTGGCAGAATGAAAATAGAAAGCACTCTGAGAACGTCAAACAGAACAGTACCTTAGGGTTTATATAGACAACAGTCATAGGCCATATAGTGAGCCTAAGTGGGCCGATTTTTGGGATTTTAGTTATTTAATTTAATTTAGTCTATTCAAGACTTGGACTTTAGTTTGGTTTTAAAATTATTTGAGTTGATTATTAAATTGAACAAACAATTTTTATTAAATTTAATTTCGATGTCTACAAACAGTTGGAAATTTGTCTTCTCAAAAAAAAAAGGAAAAAAAAAGAAGAAGAAAGATTGATAAAAACAATTAACGAAAGGTACGTTCGGGGTTTTTTCTTTTTTAATAATACTTATTAAAAATTTTAATAAAAATTGTTTTTATTGAATTACCTTTTTACCTATAAATGGTACTTTAATATATAAATGAGCTATATTTGTGCAGTAAATGTAATTTTTAAAAGTTTGGCAGAAAAAAATGAGTAGACAATTTAAAAACAATTTTTAATTGAAAAATTAGAACTTTTTTTTATACGAAGGGGACATAGTAGAGAGGAGAGAAATTAGAGGAGGGGCAGGTGTGGTTTGTGCTCAGGATCTCTCGCCTAAAATATAAGAATCTATCTACTATATTACAATTCGAACCACAATTGAAAAAACTAGTTTGGCACAATTTAAGTTGTTTTAAAAATTTTTGGAGCCTAATAAATTAATTGTAGCAATTGAAATTTTTCTAGCCAAATTCAAACTATTTTATTTTTAAAACCAAACCAATTTCATGGATCTCTTCAATTTTTGGGGTTGCCTATTTATTTGTTTAGCTTCTTGATTTTAAGGCATCATCATAAATAAATTCCAGTACTTCAATTTAAGTAATGCTATCTATAGTACTAATGGTGCTCAGCACATGTCTATGTGGAATAAATGGAGTAGGTCACGTATATATATTTCTAACCCAACTTGTCATTTGATGTCATGATCAGGTATATTACTATAGAAACTCAAAGCCTCACCTCCAATTAAGAGCCGCCAACGCAGACGTGTGCTCTTCCGATCTGGCGGCTTTTGTTTAGAAGTTGGTCTCCGAGTTTGGAGTCTGATCTATTATACTAGAAAATATCCCGATTGTTCTACCTTCAATTCAGACGTTGACATACGCGGTGTCTTATAAACTGTGATTTGGTTTGCCATTGACTTCTAAAAATATAATACTTCTATCCCAAAAAGATAGTCCGCTATTCTACATTCGTCCATCCTAAAAAGATAGTCCGATTATCATTTTGAGTATGTATTTAATGTTTCATTTTCATGTGTGCCCATAATTAATTATTGTTATTCAACTATCTATGCATTGAAAGTATTTCAAACAATTAATGAGACATAAGAATATATGTGGAAAAATAAGGTAAAATTAAATATTCCAGCCGCATTACCTACTAATTCTTAATCTGTCTGAAAGTAGCCACCATCCTATCTTTGTACGAGTATCACTAATGCAATGTCAATGTGTCTTGGCTTAAAGTTCAACATGAGAGAGACACACACAAAAAAAATTGATGTGCCCCATATGATTCCTATTTTCTTTTTCTTTTAATCACTTCAATCTCCTTTACTCCATTTTTTCTTTATCGGGTGAAATGCAATGTCATATATCTACATTCTTCTTCACCCTCTCTACTATTATTTTATTTTTATTTTTGAATTTGTCTCTATCTTTTTCTTCTTTTTTGAATTTTCCTTTCTTTTTCTTCATTTTTATCTCTCTTTCCACTCAATTTCTCTCTCCTCTCTCTCTCTCTCTCTCACATCACATAAGACATTCCACCTTAACTTTACATTGGAGATACTCTGAGACTAGGGGATTAAATAATAATTAAAAGTAAGAAATAAATGTTCATTGAAAAGGGCAAAAATAAAGTGTTACAAACAAAGGTAGAAAAATTGAAAAATGATAGATATGCATCATCTCGTGTGCCGGAGAGTTACCTGAATGGGGAAATGTCCAAATACCCTTAGACTGATGATAGGTGTATTGCGAGATATTGCCTGAGAGATGACCGAAAGTGATATCTCGCGAGATTTTAACCCCTCACCCCCACCCCACTCCCAATTGAAACACACAACAAGATTCATCATACACCAGAAACCAATTGAAAACCCTTCCCCCTTCCCCCTCCTGTCGACAATTGGAATTTCTCTGGGTGTGCCAAAGCTTCCGACCAAGCTCTGGTGACGGGCAACCCATATACGGGGCCGCGGACGGCGGACCATGGACGCTCTTCCGATCTGTTGCTCATTTTTTTCCTACAAGGCTACAAAATCGATAATTAGCTTAAATTTTTTTCATAATTTTTGCAAAGATTTTGTTTCTTTACCTAATTAACTCTTCGAAATTTTAAGATGGTTGGCCGAAAATATGTTACCTTTGAATCAGATTTTTTGTTCTTAATTTGTGCAAAATTTTTTTTGTTTTAGCTAATGAAGTAGTGGAACTTTTAAGATAGTTGGGCAGAAGTATGTAAACATGGAATCAGATATTTAAGATACTTGAGCAGATATTTTAGATAATTTTCCATTTAGCCCGATGTTTAAGAGGTCAGCTGATTAAATATTAGTTTGAAGTTTGAACCTCATTTTAGATCCATACAACTAACTATTTTTTGAAGCTAAAGTGACCATTTTTATGAGCTAGTTACCCAAGTTTTGGTTATCTATGATTTTGAATAATTAGGACGATTCTCCAAATTTTGGGTATGATATAGAACATTTGAACATAGAATCAGATTCTTGCGGAAGCAATGACCTGGTTGTGTGTTTTTTGACTTGATTGTGTGTGCAATAAATCTTGAGGCAGGCTTATTTGTAATTGATCTGTTGAGGTATAATGTTTGTGTTGAGTTGGAATGGTAACAATTGCTGCTTTGTTTCTTTCACAGGTCATTGGAGCTCACAAACCGGTTAAAGGTTGATTGCAAATTTGAGTCCTCAACCATGGCATCCTGAACATTTTTTTACGTCATGCACTTTGTGTAGAATTATGTTCGGCTATGATTTATTGGGTGTAATGTGTACTTCATTATTATTGCACTTAGCTTGAGTTTCAATTGTATGAATGTAACGTGTACTACTTGTTGACACTGGTTTTGTAGTGATACCATTGTGTTGCACCTCATTCAAAATGTTACTTGACTTTTATATCTTTATATTGTTGTGTACACAGGATGGCTAAGTCTTAGTTACAGGAAAGACCATTTTTTTTTCCAAATTACAATCTGGAATCCGTGATGGCCAAGTTATGCATTGAATTCTATATATATGTAATTGAAAAGAACTTGGAGCAAATATATAAATTATGTAAGGCCAATATTGGAGCACTATAAAATTATAGTAATGAGATTACAAAAAAATACATGTTACTAGAATTAAGCAAGACAAACAAGTATACAAGTGCCACACAAGGCCTAGTTATTCCACCATAAATTAGATTACAAAACATCCAAATACAAACTTAGAGCACGGACATAAGTAAATAAGAGTAACACTTGGACAAACTGGACATCATTGTTCACAACGGAAAATAAAATCACATCAACTACATTACACCTAGCAATAATCAACGACCCAAACTAAGAGTAAAAGTCCATACATAGCAACTATTAGTGGAGATAACTATAATGTTGCTACATTTTTCGCTCTCTCTTGTTCTTCTCAGAGGGAATGATCATCTTCACTGTGATTTTCCCACCTTCGGCCATTTTTCACTCCTGTAAATGAAGTACAACAATAAAGAAACAAAAAACAATATCAAATTAACTTCACCATGACAAAGAATAAGAAATTAAAGTGAAGGAATATGAAGAACATATATGCATATGCATAATTAGCTACACATCAGTATTAAGCCTAACTTGTTACATATGAACTTTTGGCCACCTAGTTGCAACCTAAAAATTTTTACCAGTAATTTGCAACATGAAATTTATTACAACTAATACGAAGAACGGCCATGACAGTGAAACTTAGTGAGAATCCTGTGCCACGGTGTTGGGGCATTTGATCTTCTTTGCCATCTCCAAATGAGGGCATTAAAGCTTTGGCATGAGCCTTTCTTCAACCTGAGATATAGCTTGCAATAATAGTGGCCACATTTGGAGTTAAAAAATTTTGTTTATTAAAAAAAAAATCAGTGAATGTGAAATTGATTGAACATATAGGCATATACATAAGCTACGCATATAAGATGGACACTGATCAATTTTCTGGAATCATACTTTTTTACGTATCTTATGAAATGATCCAAATTTCAACATGGTGGAGAGACTTTATTCAAAGAAAAATATTGTGGAAGCCATCAAATCCCTCACAGATGCATAAACACATCAAAATATTGTGTGGGACACATCAAAACATAAACACATAAAAATATTGTGGAAAGCTATATAAACACATCAAAATATTGTGGAACGCTACTCAACTTCACAACTCTACAAACACATCAATGAATACCAATGGGTAAACACATCAAAATTATGAAAATTCACAACTATATGCATGATACCAATGGAGTAAACTTATGAAATAAACAAATCACAACTATATTTGAGATTTCAACTCCATCTACTTGCAACCTGAAAATTATTACTCCTAATTTGTTATACATGAATTCTTGGATACCTAGTTGCAACCTGAAAATTATTAACAGTAATTTGCAACCTGAAATACAACTAATACAAAGAATAGCCTAGACTATGAAATCAGAAGCTTCCACATAGCATTGTTTGCGCTATGGTAAGCTAACATGTTTCAAACTCGAGCAACAAATTTCTCAATAATTTGCATACAAGAAGTGGGAGTATCAAGCTACTGTAATTTACAAATATGAAGAGATGAAGAGATGCTACGACTCAACACTAATTTTGGTTTATCCAGATCGGAAGTTTATTTTATATTTTTTATCTTTTGTAAATTACGGCACTTGAAACATCCAGCAATCTTGCAAAATTCATAAGCACAATTTAATAGTAATAATTAGTCCATCCATCTCTTTATCTCAGAAAAGAAATGAAAATTACATTGTTTGAATATTTTGATTCAAGCTTCAACTTCATACCCCAGAATAGAAGGGGATAACACTCACCGTGGGTGGACGGAATTGCAAAGGAGCACCGGGACAGACGGAATTGCGAAGAGTACTGGAATTCTAAAGCGACGGCCATCTGGTGGACAGAATCGCACACGTCGGCTGCCGCTCGGGGTATTCCGACGATGGAGTATAAAGAGCAGTCGCGTTTATGTTTTCTGAATAAGGGGAAAGTGAATGAATGAGTTGATGTGTAATTTTCTTTTAATTTGAGGGTATTTTTGTCATTTAGCTATCTCGGGTTTTTGTACATCTATCATTTTCATACCCCATCTCCAATGGCAATGATGGAGGTGAAGGTGATAGAGGAGATAATTATTTAAATTGAATGAATGGGTGGAAAAGGATGTAGGGAAAAAAGCGGGAAAAGAGAAAAAGAGGAGAGAAATAGATAGAAATTCAAAAATAATAATAAAATAGTAGTGGATAAGGTGGAGATGAAGGTGTGGTTTTAGACCTTGTGGTTGGCATTAGGAAAGAAAAGTGAGGATAAATTGGTATAAATGAGAGAAAAGTAATTAAAAGAAAAAAGAAAATTAAAAGAAAATAGGAAACATATAGGGTCCGCTTTATTTTTTTAGATGTGTATGACTTTTTTGGGAAGATCTCTCCCATTGAAGATGCTCTAAGAAGAACAGTAATTACAACCTTCCACCAAAACTCTTGCCCCAGACTAAACCGCCCCACTCCTATACAAGCGATCTGATTCCCACCCTCATCAGTGCATCTTTGGTGACGCGGCTGTGAATCCTTCTACTAGGTGAAGATAAAATCCGGTTGAGGGTGCAAGAAAGCGATTTGAGTCCCTCAATTTCTTTGTCTAGGGCTTTGTTATTTTCAAAGGTAAAGACCCAATCTTTTATGGGTTTATGGCATGCTTTTTAGCTTAATCGGTTCCAGGAGTAGATTTGGTTTTTATTGTTCATGAGATTTTGCTAAGACTTCCGTTCTTGCTCGTTGCTTCTGTGATTATTCACGGTTTTAGAGATGTTGATTCCTTGCTACTATCCTAATTTGAAACTATTTCCCAGATGTTTGTTTTCTAGATTAAATAAGTTTTTATTTTTGTTTTCTTGATTTCTTTTGATCTGCTATTCTAATCTTGAGTCAAGATATGAGTTAATAGAAAGATAACCTATTTTTTCTACTTGTGTCAATTGATATCATGTAGAATTATATCATGAAATTGGAAGTGACCAGAAATCACACTGTTTTTGATAATTCTTGTGAGCATGTTTTTAGGAGTAAATAGATAAATTATAAATTCAGTGCTTGTTATATACCCATCATTTATAAATTATTTGCCATAGTGATTCTTAAATCTTGATAAATTCTGTAGAGTAAGCATTTATAGTGAGTTGTAATAAGTTGTAAAAATAATCCAAGGGAGATGAGGGTTGGAAGCATAAGCGTGCCTTTACTTTTTGCAGTTTGAAGTAAAAGGAGCTAGTGAAATATCTGTTGCTTTCTATTCACAGAGGTTGAGGGCGATCAATTAAGTTGAATCAATTTATAGGTTATTTGAAATTTTAAGATATTAGATGTTATTGTAAGTTATTCACTAATGTTACTGTATCTTCATAGAAAAATTGGTTTCAGAGTATATATGCTCATTTTTCTCCTAAAGGATTGTTCTTTGCATATGTAAGAAATTTTACGCAACTATGAAGGTTTAAGATGGAGTAATTAATATGCTACTTGAAATTTATGTGTTTTCTTGATCAATCTAGCAGCATTTTTGGCCAGTCTTACAAGCTTCTATTTAAGCGTAGTAATCCTTAATTCTTGCCGTTGGTACTTTCCTGATTCCAAATCTAAATTGGGAGCCATGTCATAACCTCAACTTGCCATATATTACTCAATAAAAATGAATAAGTAGATCGGAAGAGCCTGAATGTTTGCAGAAAGGGCCCAAAAAAGTGTCGTCTATTTTTCAACTGTTCCGAGAATTGCCTTTACTTCAAGTGGAACAAGGGAGAGGCTAGCATTAGAGGTGGGCAAGATGCAAATGAATATGTTCGTCAAATAATTGATCAGTTAAATTTCAGAATAAATTTAACCTAAATATTATGATCTACTAGACAAAATTAAATAGAAAATCTTGAGACTAGACTTATAATAACAAATAATAAATACATATATCAAAACAAGCTGTTTACGAATTTTCTCAACATCATTATATCAATAGACAGTTCTAGTATTAGAAAGAGAATTTCATGTTCTCATATTACAGAAACTATAAAACTAACAATGTAATTGCATTACAATAAATTATGATGGATTCAAACAGACTATAGAAGAATTATCAGCAGAACAAGTTACATGCAAAAGTTATCCATGAAAGTCAGGAAACTTATTTTCATTTATAAGCCATTACTAACAACTAAGTTTCAATGTTATACACCTACCGCAAGAAAAGTCATTCATTAAAAGTTTTCAATGTTTTACCATGGGCACATTTTGTAAAAGTAGTTATTGTCAACATTAAGAAACCCCATTAAACATGCCAATATTTATCAGCCAACTTGCATTTGAATACTAATTGTAATTTGTAAAGTAAAAAGCACAAACCCACGTCAGAAATCCTCTAAATAGACATCATATGCATAAAGAATACAACTCTTTTTTCCCCTTCATTCCATAGCCTATCTAGGTAATAATAAAATATGCAAGTGGACTAGAATTTTTTCTTCCCTTTCAGAATGCAAGTCCACTATGTCACAAACATGGGTTGTATGTACAGTTCAATAGAGTTGATTGTTTACATTAATGTAATACTACACAACTAAAGAAATTCTAACAATCATAAATCATGATGCACTAACTATCCATTATCAATTATGTAGCTTAACTAACAAGAATTGAAATGCTCCGGACAGATAAATGATAAGATACATTACACAACAGGGGGAGAAAAGAAAAAATAATCCTTGAGAAACAAGAGCAAACTCATAACATTTTCAATTTAGATCAACTCAAAATAGCTATGTAAAAGCAAATACACAATCATATCACTCCAACAAGTGAAATACCACTTTCATAACCAAAGAATGACAATCAACGTCACAAGTGAAATACAACTTTCATAAACTAAATTCACATAAACCACAGTAGATCAACTTAAAATGCAAACAACAATGGGAAGGAGAAAATTGAAAAAAAAAAAATTTGTCATTTGTTACCTAATTCCATACTTTTACGGAGCATTTTAAACAAAATTCTGACTTTCTTCTCGAACATGACTGACCGCTGCAGCAGGAGAAGACGCAAGAGGAAAACTGAAAAGAGAGCGCAGTTGATTGTATGCGAGCAGAACTTGGGATTGGCGAAAACATCCGGCAGTGTAATTGGGATTCGGAGTTGGAGTCCCCTCACAGGGTGCCAGTGGTAGAGTTGGATCTGCAGTGTCGTCACCTGAGAAAGGATAGAGGCAAAGGGATTTTGAATTGGGTCGGGCATGGAGATATGGGTGTTCGGGGAGGGAGGAAGTGAGGTTTAGACTTGCGCTTTCACCAAATTTTAGGGTTTGGGGGTGGGTGGAAAGGGGGTTGGGGTGCTCAATTTCTCACGAGATATTGCCTCGGGTCTTTTCTTAGGCAATATCTCGTAGTACATCTATCACTACTCAGAAAAATTTACTCTTAAATGATTGAAAAATGATAGGTGTACTTCATATCGGTACCCGACATATTACCTGAAGCAGTTAAAAGTCAAAAATACCCTCAAGTTAAGACAAATTTACACAACACACCCATTCTTTCCCGCCTACTCAAAAGTGAAAAGGGGATTGCTCCTCTGTTCTCTCTCATCGACAAACCCCAGCAGCAGCGGCACTCGTTCGCGGTGATTTTGTCCACCCATTGCCGTTCTGATGTCCATCATCCCTCCACCAACCGCCATTCCAATTTGCTAGGTGTCGCACTCGGTCTAGCAACACCTCTTGTTCTGGCCATTCGATTCGCGTGTTCCAGCAGGCTCGGTGTTCCTCTCGGTCTTACACTCAGTGATTTTGTCCACCCACTGCCGTTCTGATGTCCATCATCCCTCCACCGACCGCCGTTCCAATTTGCTAGGTGTTGCTCTCGGTCTAGCAACACCTCTTGTTCCGGCCATTCGATTCGCGTGTTCCAGCAAGCTCGCTGTTCCTCTCGGTCTTACACTCATGGTCTAGTATCCCTTGTTCCCTAAACTTCGTGTCAAGGTGAGTATTGTCTGGGTAATGAAATTGGTGGTTGATTGTGAAACTCAAAGAGCCATAAACCTCCCCACCATAGCCCAGAATATGTTGGTTCTGATTTCTTGCCCAATACATTGCCCCCAAGTTTCCAGCTTTCTTGGTTTTTAACTGTTA
>CAVNYN010259199.1:0-19401 GCA_963692815.1 Nyctanthes arbor-tristis
TGGGGGCCCCCAACACATCCAACAGGGGCCGCCACATACCCCCACCATAGACGAACCGCCAGAACTAAAGCAAAAACGTAGACTATAAAGAAGGGGTACAACGCACCTAGAGTAATTAGTACGATTGAGTGTGGGGACAAATTAGGAAACTTTTGAAGAGGTTCAAATCTTTATAAGTTATATCTATACTAACAAAAAATAAAATCAAGAAAATATAATAGTCGACTAAACATATTCATAAGCTCAGTGTCCATGAGAATGGTGAATTAAATTTTATCAAAATTAAGGGCATGTAATGTTGACCAAAACAGAAAGATACAATCTAACATATTGTTGCAATGTCAATAAAGTATTAAAAGGTAATTATCTAAAGTAGTCTTGAATATGTGGTGTATATAATTGAAATATAAATTTTCATTCATCTGGCAATGCATGAAAATACCACAAATATGATGAAATTCGCAAGGATTTGATGTCAAAAGCATATAATTAAAGAACTGAAAGTTTTTACATATATTTATATATTGTTGATTAATACTAGTGCATTGTACTCTTTTTCCCTTGACTATGGCATTGTCAGAGTTAATTACTCGAAATACCACTGTATTTTCAAAAAGTTATCTCAAATGCCATTGTACTTTAAAATTTACCCGAAATGTCACTGTACTTTCAAAAAGTTATATCAAATGCCATTATACTTTTAAACTCACCCGATATGCCACTGAACTTATGAAAGTCTTATCCCGTTTACCACTCCCATTTAAAAATGTAACGGACTTGACGACATGGCTAACGTAATTTACCACGTGGCATCTTGACCGTTATTTTTTTAACCGGGTGTTGACGGAGTGGTAAATGAGATAACATTTTCACGAATTTAGTGGTATATGAGGAAAGTTTAATAAAGCACAATGTCACTAAAACTTTATAAAGTTTTATAAAACATTCCTCATATGCTACTAAACTCGTCAAAAATATTATCTTATTTGCCATTTTGTCAACACCCTGTTAAAAAAGTAACAGTGAAGATGTCACGTGGTAAATTCTGTTAGCCATGTCGTCAAGTCCGTTACATTTTTTAACGGGGTGGCAAACAGGATAAGATTTTCATAAGTTTAGTGGCATATCGGGTGAGTTTTAAAGTATAATGACATTTAAGATAACTTTTTTAAAGTACAGTGGCATTTCGTGTAAGTTTTAAAGTACAATTGCATTTAAGATAACTTATTGAAAGTACAGTGATATTTCGGATAATTCACTCGCATTGTCACACTAGGTTTTCCTAACAACGTTCTTAATGAGGCAGTTTTAATGGTTTATTTAAAGAATGATGTACTCTTTTTTTTATTCACTTAGATTTTTTCCTACTGATTTCCTTGTACAGTTTTAATGAGACATATTCACATAGCATATAAGACATTAGCCCTAGCTCGATGCAAGACGGATTAAAATACATTTCAAAGGATTAAGGATATTGGAGAAATATGCATGGATAACATAAATACAATAAGCATTGTTTATTGACGTCAAGGTGAGCAACTGTACTATTTTTTTTTTTTACCAGATTTTGTCCGACTAGTATTTCTGTCAATGTTTTCGATGAGGCAAATTTTACCACACACCAAATCTGTCCAAAACTCGTACTCCTTTTTTTCTTCATTTGATTGATTTTTCCCATTATTTTCTTCAATCAAGGTTTTGAACAAGACATGGTCTGTGAAAGTAGTCATTTAAGTGGGAATTTTACGAATTTATCAACTTGCAGTTTAAAGCAAGTTGAATATGTGAATGAGTAATAGGTGCTGTGTATTTACCATATTCAAGATGAAAATGAATTTTAATATACACAAGTGGATATAAGTGGAAGTGGATTATTTCTATATGAGTGCAAGTAGATTAATATCAATGCAATGCAAGTGGATTATAAAGAATTAATGGAAATGCAATTAGTAACTAGTAAATTGTACTTATATATAACTTTTATATGTCCATTTTTATTCACAACTCACAAGGTAAACTATTTTTTCCTTTGGCTTCCCAACCTTTTACTACGTTGAAATTTCAAAGCTGCGGCTCCTTTTCCATTACAATAAATAAATAAGGAGGAGGAACAGGAAAGCATCAGTACAACCTGTGTACTAGTTGGACTAGTTCTCGTCTTCTCTATAATAGCATAATTATTATGACTACCCGTCTAAAAAAATTCATCATTTCTTTTTTAGTCAGTCTTAAATTATATTCTCTTTTTTTTAAATTAAAATATTAGTTTTCTAGTATACCCTTGTTAATAGTGTATAGTAATTAATAATAAAAAATAATTAAAGTGAAATATTAAATTGTATATTTTCAATAATATTAAATGATATTTTCTTAATCTATGTGAAAAATAAAAAGGGAATATTTTTGTGGGACGAAGGGAGTATTATACAGGACATAGAGTGAAGGGTTGAAAAAAGTATAATTGACTTTTACATGTATAATACTGATTTGGACTCGGGTTACCGCTAGTACAAGTCCGTGTCAAATGTGAGTATACACTTGTGCTTTGAACTTAACAAAGTGTAACCTACGCAATTTTGTTTTCACTTTTTTCTTTTTGCAAAGTTTAGGAAAAACTGGATGTAAAATTTATAAGTAAAAGTGGACCGGGATCAGCTTGCAAAATTCTAAAAATGAGTTGTGTTATTTGGACAAAGATATATACAAAAAGTGAAATAAAACTGATACATAGTGACATTGTATTTTTCAACACATCACATCACTTTTAAATCAATGACAATCAAATAGACCACATATCTATTTTGTCAAATTATTTGTTCTCTCTTGCATCCAAATAGAATTATTTTTTTAGAATAGAATGCGTACATACGTCTTGAATTATATTAACAAGTCATAGAATTGAATTAATATAGTTATATATAGATATAATTTGAACTCAGCTGAATGAATTATGAGATATCAGATTGTTAGTGGAATAATGGATGGAAAAAAAATATTAGTGGATAATGTAAAATTTACACCAATGTGACACTTTAATTATTGTTAAACTTAACTTGCATGTGTTGTAATAATTTAAAATACAGTTTTAATTTATGTAGATAGTTAAATTTAACAACACCAATGTAAATACTCTAAGATGATATATACATATATATATATATATAATGTTGTCTTTTTTTTCCTCGACCACGCGTGGTGTTTTACTATATATTAAAATTAATAGGCATTTAGTTGAAAAAAGTAGCTACTCAACTTCTAAATTGTGAAATTCAGTACAGTAAAAGCACTTACATATATTTTGACGTTCATGTTAGTCCATGAATTGCTGCTTCTTCCAGCAACTCCTTTTGTTGGGGCTGCAAGGTTGCTAACTGTTATTCGACTGGAATTCAATAAAGTATTTTCCAGCAATCCACAGTTAAAGTCGATCAGAATCGGTAACATAAGGTCGTTGATGATGCTAAAACCTGATGCGCGACCACCTGATCTAGATCCACCTTCACCGAAACCTCCTGGCGGACCTGCTCCTGGGACGCGGAACTAAAATCTACAGCCAACCACTTTGCTTTTGCTGCCATGTGGTATTCAATACCATCGATCAGTCTTTCAGTATTTTCCTTGACTACCGCTCAGTCGAAATAAGTTTGCTCAACTATCTAAACATCTTCATCGTTCTTTTCCTTTTTTATTTTTTCTCTTCACGGAATATAATATCGTGTGTTATCTAGACCTTCAGTTGAAGAAAAATCTAATTCCCTTTAGTTGGTCACTTTTTTTTTTTGACAAAGGAGGGTTGCTCATTTGCGTTTTTGCAGTTGTATCGCACTTTAATTGTATTATGATGATGATGATGATATACGAATTGGTCGGGTCACTTTTTTTTTTTTTTTTTTTTTTTGGGGGGGGGGGCATTACAGCGGGATTGTGAAGGGAGGATCAAACTGTAATTAAGTGTGTGGGAAATCAGTTTGAATGCCATTATATCACATGAGTTTTAGCGGGTCACACATACCTGATAGTGACTCAATTCTACTAACCAAGAAAAAGGAAAAAGGAAGCAACATACATTAGCAAGAGTGCACATCACATGAAAATATGTAATCGACTAAACTATATATCTAAGCCAAAGTAATGTACAAATAACACTGAGGGTGCATTTGATTGGAAGTTATTTTATATGCAAACTGTCAGTTTCCACTCAAATTTTCTAGACCAATCAAATACAATTTCTTTTGGTATGAAAAAGGGGCAATTTTCTTTGAAATCAGGAAAATAAACTCCCATGAGGAGAGATGGAAAAACAAATTTTTTTTTTAATAGAATCCCTTTCCTTTTCCAGCTTCCATAGAAATAAATCTGTTTCAATTTTTAATTGTTCATTAATTAACCCTTTTTAGTTACTTAATTCTTCCTCTTTTTTAGTACAATATGGGGATTGTAGAGGTGGGGTAGAGTGACTCAAACTTGAAACATACCTGTAAAGCGATGCCATTACTACTAAAACAAGTCCTTGGTCTACTCAATTCTTCCATTAAGAGGCCTTTTAAAAATATTTACTAAAAAAGACATTGGTTTGAAGAGTAAAAGAGAATGAAACTTACCAAGAAAACTTATTAATTTCAATCACAAAGGTAAAATTTATATATAGTGCTCATAATATACTTTTCTTGAAACAAAAAATAAAAAGAAAAATATACAAATATAAATATATAAATAGGCTAATAAATGATTAATATCTTGAATTACTCGTATCGGCCATTCTTGGCTCGTCCTGGGTCCATGCCCAATTTAAGTGGGGATGGTTACACAGATGGAACAAGAAATTTTGGAAATAGCATATCCGATCCAGCCTAATCCATTGTCATTCCTTGATTGTTGGGAAAAAAAATGTAAATAAATTACACGTTCGTTAAACATGAGGTAAAATATGAGTTTGTAAAAGTTTGGACCATTCCACCTAATAGTTATCCTTTAAAATAGGATCTTAATTCTTTACCATCAAACATAATTCGAACAACAACCACCACCACCAGCCTCCAAGACCATTGTGATCTAATAATATTCTTGTTAGTTGTCAAACTTTTGATCAAGGGTTCAATACTCTACTCTGACAACCCTTCTGTAATATTAAAAAAAAAAAAAACCACCTTTTATTGTGTTTTTGTTTACTTTGTGTGTAATTTGTAAAAACCTTGTAAGACACTATTATAATATATGCTTTTTTTTATATTTATAATAAACATTTTAAGCAAATGGATCTCTAACCTTTATTTCTAACTTTTAGTTTGTATTCGTAACGCTTTATTCAATCCTAATGGATGCAAAATAAATAAATAAATAAAAAATAAAAAAATAAATTCTAGTGGGGAATTTTCGTCCTAGATATGATTAACCATCCAGAGTATTATCTCTTCAAACTGCTATCGTATCCAACCCTCTGAAACAGGTGCATCAACAATCTTCCTTTATCCTTTTTCACTTTATAATCAAAATTAAGGGATTTGATAAATGTAAATTATATCGTTTTGTTTCAATGTATATATTTGTTAATTTAAAATAAAACTTGAGCTCTGAGGTGAATGTTGCAAAACTGAGAAACTTGACCAAAAGTGAAACAAAAAACGTAGACTACCACTACAAATCAACTAATTGAAAACTTGTAGAATATGACGAGTACCGTACCTTGTGCAGGATTTTGTACAATTGAGTGTGTGGAGACATTAATTTGGTGTGCCAAACCTACAAAGGTAAGTATAGTTACTTTATTAAAAGTTAACTTTGGTTTAACTTTAATATATTAAAATTAAAATATATTCATTTTAATTCCAAAAAATATCCTTTTTAGGTTTTCTATATTCATTTTATGTTTTTTTTTTTCTTTTTCTAGTATTTTGAAGTAAATTTACTTAAAGTCTTTTTGTTAAATTTACCATGCACCCGTAGAGATATACAAATTGAAATTTTGTAACTTAAAATCTTGAAATCATAACTGACAAAGGATAAGAGATCATGATAGATTATAATATCTCATCCAAATCATTTGTAATCTCACTCATAACCAACTTTGGACCCTATAAATACTATGTTCACTTATAAACATTTCATCAATTCCTAGTAAATTAGATTAGTTGGCAACCATGGCAAACAAATTCTACCCTTCCCACCCGCTCCTTTTCCTTTGTCTTGCAGCATTGTTATGTCAAGGCTTATGTTTGGCGGCTGGAAGAAATATCGCCAACGGTGAGGATTCAGTGTTTCGTTAGATCGGAAGAGTACAAGCTCAATACAACGAGTTGTTAGGTAAACAAACTGACTTTTGGTGGTGGTATCATTGGGGGTTCCCAAGATTTCCATGGCCACGTTTTCATCGCCCACGATTTCCGTGGCCACATGTTCTTCCCCCATTACCAGCTGGTCCTCAACCATCTGGAGATTCAATGGCTTCGTTGAACACCAATGTACAAGCTCAATACAACGAGTTGTCAGGTAAACAAACTGATTGTTGGTGGTGGTTCCATGGAGGTTTTCCAAGGTTTCAATGGCCGCATGTTCATCCCCCACTACCATCTGGAGGCGCACCGAAGTTTCAGTGGCCTTTTGTGCACCCGCCTCTTCCGTCAAGTGGATTCAAATTCCCACCGTGGCGCCCATGGGCGCCTCCCCATTCTACTAACAACTACAATGAAGATAGCAGTGTTGTCAATAAAGAAAATTACAACAAATCTACTCCATGATTATGATTAGTTTTCAATAAACAGTTGTTTAGTCTTAGATGTGAATGATTAGTTTATTTCAAGCACATGTATGTTTCCCAGCTATATATATTAGCTGTTTGGAGCTACATATGTTCAATTCTAATTCCAATATAATAAAATGAAGTATTTTAGTCCTTATTTCCTTTGTTATGCAGCTCTTGACATCCCCAGGCACAAAAGATTTTCTTTGTTTTTTTAATTACCTGTAGATACTTTCTAAAGTTTATTTTAGTAGATAGATGCATATATCCTATATCATATCATGTTCATGGTGTTGAATTACTTTGCCACGACTTGTGAACTCATGGGATATATTTTAACTTTTTTTTTTTCTAGGTATTGAATTTATAATTTCTTAGAAACATTAACTAAACAATGTATATTTTCAAATTTCAAATATATATGGCATTTAAGCAAAAATGAGGCCAAGTGAATATAACAAAAGTGTAAAAGATAAATTTGTTGTTTAATTAAGCAGAAAAAGGGAACAAATGAACATTAACAAAAGTGTGAAGGACAAAATGGAGTTCAGAAACACAAGTTAATTAAGCATTAATTATTAATTGAAACTTTACATTTTTCGATACTTGACCTCTTGCGCTAGCTTATCACCACAACAAACATAGTGGAGTTCAGAAAGGATCGGATCGTAGATGGAGACTTAAACTTATGCTTCAAAAAGCGGGCAACCCTATTTCCTACTACAGAATGGATCCATAGCTTAAATATTTCCTGAAAAAATTTTATCAGTCTATTTTCCTTCTAGTCTACCGAATTAATGGCTTTTAATTGGAATGTAGGTTTTGTTGATCCGACAATTTCCACATTTCTCACTTTCTTTTTTCCTAAATAATTTATATTATAATCTAGTGCAAATGACAACTAATACAAGAATACCAGTAAAAGAAATTTACATGTAATTTACATTGCTAAAGTGTTTGACCCTCAAAATAATATACTCAATTCTCTGTTTTCTTTCTATTTAGTTCTCTTTTCTTAAGTTTACAACACGTTAGAATGAAATTTAATTTTCTAGGAGAAAAAAAGAGTGCAAGTTATAGGTTGAATTCATTCTTATTTTGTGGATCATCAATAATTTGAGTGTCGTCTACTGCAGAATAGGTAATTGAGAAATCACTTTAAAAATTGCTTATATTCTACTTTTATACAATTTAACCCATGAATGAGTCTAGCTGCACTGACATTCATTACATTATTGTTTGAAATGCTTGAAAATTCTACTCAAAAAAAGTTCGATATCTCAAATAGAAAAATATTATTATTAATTTAATCTATTTGGCTATTTCAGCTTTACTCGTCAAATGGCTAATATTGCATTTTAAAATTTTTAAATATTTCCTTTTCAAATTGTTGCACTAAATATTTGAATTGCACTAAATATTTGAATTGTATGTATAATCGCACAAAGATACATTAAGAAAACGAGCTAGTATAAAATGAAATGTTAGTGTATTAATACATTAAGAAAACGAGTTAGTATAAAATGAAATGTTTGTGTATTAATTCTTTTAATCAGAATTCCACAAAATTTTCTTCTTCTTTATCGAATTTGTTATGATTTTGTATTGGTTGTTAAGTGAAGTAAAATGTTGGGACTACAATACTTCTAAACCGCTTCTCATAAACATATATAATTGAGAAGGATAATTTTCAAGAATGTCCGTCCCACCCATGCGGCGTGCATGGATGCGTAGTATGTGTATTTCAAATATCCATGGCATGTACACATAGATGCCACATGAATGGGAAAATTTTTAACAAAACTCTCGAAAAGTTCTTAAAAGGAACTATATCAGAGTGGTAGAGGAAGGCATACAAAATTTGTATACACCTCTCGTGTATTTACTTAAATGTCCTTTGTCCCATCTTTTTTTGAAATAACAATTTTTACAGTGTGTGTATGTAAAAACAACGCTTCTCAACATGTTATTCAATTTCTTGAAATAATAATTTAATATTTTAAAACTCTGAAAAGCACATTAATTTCAATGGTAAATAAAGTTACTTTACAAATTAATTTTGGTTTAACTTTAATATAATCAAAATATATTCTTCCAAGACTTTTTTTTACATTGAAGTAAATTTAATTACTTTATATAATAGTGAAAAATTAGTATCATCATTAATCAAGCACATGCTCTCTATGTTCTTCAATTACTGTCTTGAGTTTTATTAGAAGCAGAATATTCCATGAGTTTGATTTGACATAGTTATTGAGATGCTTGTGCTAATTTGAATTGATATTATTTTTCTTTCTGAGGTACGTACGCATGATCATGCATAGGGTTTTCATTTATTTTTTGGTAGTAGTTCATAAGTTAATTATTATTTATCACTACCAGAATCTTACGTTTTTTTAATACACTATCTGGTTTACAAATTTTTCATCCTGCTGAAACATTTTGTGCATGGAATTAATTTTTGATATAATCTTTAATTAAGATTTCATGTTTAATTCCCACTGGTTAGGAGTTGTGTGGGTTTTTCCCACTATGTTATATGATAGTTTGTATGCATATATATATATATATATACACACACACACTTAGCATTGAATTTTATTAAATATCATAAGACCAAGTTCTTACTAATTCAAGCTTTGCCCGCGTGGTATGCATCACATCCACATTCATCAGCCTTAATTAAAAAGTACATTTTTTCTTGACGAACTAAAGCACAGAAAAATATACAAATGAATGAAACGGTTAAACTAGGAAACAGAAATTAGCATTAAAGAAAATCTTATATATTTGACAAGTTCATAAGAAGAAAAAAAGAAATTGTACTGGTGATTGAAGAAAGCACCAACCTCGGTCCTTGGCTATAAATTAAACAGGAAATAAACTTTCTATTTGCTATGCGCTATAAGCATTCTAAGTTGTGGAATAAGAATAAAGAAAGTTCTTCCATACATTTTAGTTTCCATTTTAATCTTTGAAGTACTAATTTTGATTCCTACAGCTTCTGTTGTGGAGGCTGCAAGGTTGCAAAGTGTTTTTCGATTGGAATCCAAAAAATATGCTTTTTCAGGAGATGATATGCCGCTAACAAAGTTGGTAGCAAATAGTAAAGGCCAGCAAAATTTGTCACAGCAGCGGCGGTCTCTTCCACCATCTTCACCTGGACTGAGACCTCCCGGGACCTTCACCTTAGATGCATCGTTAATTAAATTCTTCAGCCATTATATATATTGCAAGCATCTCCATTTTTAATGCTTAGTAAAAATATATGTGTTAGTTTGCTCTTACATACAATAATCTTCCCTTCTTCATACCTTCTTATATTTCTTTTACCGAAAGCTTACTTTTGTATCATATTAAATATACTATTCATGCATGTTTTGCATATTATGACTTGGCTAGCCATGTACTTATATAATTATACCGTTGTTTTATTTATTTTTATAAGCTTACCATTTATACTTTTTCAAATTGTATAATCAGACCATTAATTCGCTAATGTAGTAGTTCGCTGGTTGTATCCACTAAAATAAGGTATGCGCTTCCTACTTTGTCATACCTTGTCCTTTAGAGTCACACTATTTGGACATGTAGGTAGACAAAAACTATGATAAAAGCGGATTTAAGTTACCTTATTAACCCTACACAATTTAAGGAAGATCAAAAGTACTCATTTGAAAGGAAATAAAATATTTTAGACCCCTTTTTGTTATGCTTTTTAATTTGTTCACATGTGTGTACAAGTAAAGTCCGCACAATTTTTCACGGATTAATGCACTAATTAGATAGGTTTAGACTGAAACTGTGGCATCAACATTTTTTTTACTCCTTCCACTTTTTTGAACTCTATCCTCAAATTTGGTTTTGTTTTGAATTTTAATTGTTTAGCACCTATCGAACAATGAGAATTTCATTCAAAAGATTTTTTATTTGTTAAAAGAAGTTTATATATTTTAATTTTATATACAATTGTAAAAAAATATTTTATTTAGTAAACAAATATTGCTGAATTTCTTCTTCTATTGAATTTGTTGGGATTTTATATGGTTGTTGGCTGAGGATGAAGTAAATGTTGGGATTATTGCACTGCTAAACCACTTCTAATCAACATATTAGTCAATCACTTGAAATCTTATTTCAACATTTCAAAATTTTGAAAATACATTTGAGGAGGTAAGTATCGAATTTGATAAGTAATAATGACATAATGCAAGCCGATCGTATGATCTGTGGGGACGTTCAGTGGCAGAGGGAAGTTTGGACAAAGGAGGCAGTTGTTCCCCTAAAGTTTTGGAAAAATCTCAACTAAATTTGTTTATCTATATCCATATCCATTTCACCGCTAAACAAATATTCAACAATTTAGCTTCTAGAGTGAAGAGTTGCTGAGAGTATCAGGTTCTTGATTGCATAAGACAATAAAAAATTCCATAAAACTTAAAAATGGACGTCTCGCATTTGGTTCCAAGCCCAACATTGAATTTTACATGTACATATACATATTAATATATTTTGTACAATCTATAGGGCGTTTTATTAGTCTTCGACGACTGCAATCCACTATACTACCATCATTTTTTTACTGGTATAAACATAATCACTTCTTAGATTCTTCCTCTAAATAATTGCTCTTCTACATCCCCATGAGTGTTTGGAGCGCGACACAAAAAGTTTTTCTTTTAGATGTTTTTTCTAGAAGTGATCATCAAGTAAATGCTTAAATAATTTCATATATAGTTTGTTATATTTAGGTATATATTTATGATATATTGAATAATAGTCTAAAATATAATGGTTAATTATTTATATATTTTGCTAGTGAGAATTTTTTTTATCGGGTTATCTAATTTAACATGCTGACGAGCCTTTTTAAGAAATTTATTGAATAATAATAACTTATTTAATCTTTAATTGAGGTTGTTTATGGCAATAATATTAATTAGTTATTGGCTTTTTAAATTTTTTTAATTGTTAATAAAATCCTAAAGTTTAATTTGTATGTAATTTCTATTTTGACAAATATGAATATTGAAAATATTTTAAGAGGAAAAATTATTTTCTTCAAAGAAATTAGAAAAACCTTAAATATGTTCAGGTACTTGAAATTATTAGAATAAAGAAATCTCTTTAAGTTATATCTATATTAAGATAAAATGAAATCTACAAAAAACAATAGTTGACTAAACATACTCATTGGCTCAGTGACCGTGAGGATGATGAACAAAATAAATTTCATCAAAGTTATTGAGATGCATGTAATGTTGGTCACGAGACAGAAAAATATGCAATCCAGCAAATTGTTGTAATGTCAACAAATTATAAAAACGTAATTATGCTAAAGTAGTCTTGAATATGTGGTAGATGTAATCGAGATCTGAAGTTTCATTCATCTAGTAATGCATGAAAAGTATCACAAATATGGTAAAATTTTCCGAGGATTTGATAGAGCCCTTCTACAGAACTAATGATTGGTTCTATTAATGTGTCGACATAGTTATAAAAAAACAAGAAATCACAGGTGGTTTATGAAACCACTAGTGAAACTGCCAGTGGTTTCTTTCATATTATAACTGTATTAGTATATTAGTAGAATTAATCATTGGTTCTTTAGAAATATTGGGATTTGATATGCCAGAAGCAAATAAAGAATTGAAACTAATTCTTATATACATTGCCGATTAATATGATGGAGATACACGTTATACTCTTTTTCCCTTGACGACCAAGGCTTTGTCCTAGTGGGTTTTCCTAACAAGGTCTTCAATGAGACAACTTTAACAGCGTATTCAAAGAATGATGCACTTTTTTCTTCACTTGATTTTTTTCCAATATGTTTTTTTCCTTGTAAGGTTTTAACGAGATCAAATTCTTTGTGCGATAAATGTTTAATATAAGATAATAATCCTTAATACAACTCTCTTGAAGAGACGATATGTGAAGCAAAATATATCTCAAAATATTGAAGATATTGGAGAAATATGAATAGCGTGAATACAATAAGCATTGTTTATTGAAGTCAAAGGGAGCAAGTCAGAGGGAGCAACTGTGTACTCTTTTTCCTTCGACCTAGTTTTTGTCCTATGAGTTTTTATGGCAAGGTTTCAATGAGGCAGGTTTAGTACACTCCAAATCTGTCCAAGAATTCATCATATTCATTTTTCTCTTTCCTTGATTTGGTAGATTTTTCCCATTAGAGTTTTTCTTCAGTCAAGGTTTTTAATGAGTTACTAGGGTTCTAGTTTTGATTAATCATTATTGATGATTCAAGATTAGAAGATTCTCTTTTACACTGGTTTTGATCTCGGGATAATGTCCGAGGAACATGGCTATCAGAGAAGTGGACAGAAATGCAGGGAGAAGTTTGAGAACTTGTACAAGAAAACAAAAGAAGGAAAGGCTGGAAGATAAGAGGGCAAACAGTACCGATTCTTTCACCAGCTCAAAGCACTCTACTGCGAAACCAACAATGTCCCCTTAATCTCGGAGGCTCATGGCGTTGAAAGTAGCTTTCAGTACAAAACACCGAATGTGATGATGCCTAATCAAGAAACTTATCCAGCTCCGAAGATTTCAGACAACAGCCTGAGTCTGTCCAATTCTTCTGATTTTGATACTACCTCATTGGATGATTGTGATCTCAATGAAGGAATAGATGACAATTCGATGAATAAGAGGAAGAAGAGAAGAGGCAAGAGATGCTGGAAAGCAAAGGTTAAAGATTTCATTGATGCTTAAATGAGAAAATTGATGGATAAACAGGAAGCCTGGATGGAGGAAATGATGCAGACAATTGAGAATAAGGAACAAGAAAGGATCCAAAGAGAGGAAGAATGGAGAAAGAAAGACGCCCAAAGAATAGAAAGGGAGCAAAAGTTTTGGGCTAATGAAAGATCATGGATTGAAGGAAGGGATGCTACCTTAATGGAGGCTTTAAGAAAAATGAATGGAAACCACACTAATCGAAGCGAAATCTAACCAACATTATGAAACGAGACATGGACATTTGGCTGGATTGGGAGATTTCTCGACTAACCAGTTGAGGGCTAGTATGGAAGAAAGGTTCAACAAGGAGTATCAGAAGAGGTTATTTGGGAAGAAATAGCCAACAAAATGGCTTGTTTTGGACATGAAAGGAGCGGTTTGACTTGCAACCAAAAGTGGAGAGTGTCAATAATTATCTACTTGAGTTTAACAACAAAAGAAGAGAGAATCCTAAAGGCTGCTCCTATGATTATCCCAACAACAATGATCATCAGTCCATATGCAATGAACATTTGGGACTATGAATGATATTTTGATCAATCCAGATTGAATGATCATGGGACTATGAATGATTTCTGCTTTAGGTACCCCATGGGAGATGCAGACAACAACATTCTGGAGAATTACGCACAGAAACTCAACAAAGGTTAGTAGTAATTCATTATCAGTGTTCTAAAATGCGTAATGCTTGAATCTTAAAATGAGTAGGGTAGAATTAATTCAAGATAATTGATTTTCGGTCTATTGGTTCTGATCAATTTCGAAGCTCAAAATTATTAATGGCTAACTTAGAGGTGAGTGTATCATCCATGTACGATCAAGAACGAAGTTCTGATTGATTTCTGCTTGCAGGTTATACTTGCATCTTAACTTTTTTTTTTTTGTTTTTTTTTTTTTAAATTTCCGTTTTTCTTTTCTTGAATTTCTTGGTTGAAAACCTTGTCAATATATAATATCTCTCTGTTTGTCAATATTGATGACTGACCTAAAAGATTTTAACTTTCCTTTCTCTTTTTGTTCGCAGCTCGGTTTGAGACTACTATATGTGAACCTTTGTGTGTTGACGTTGATGGTACTAATTGAAAATATTGCCTTCTTTTTCTCTCTTTAATCATAACTCGATTTAATTGGAAGTTCCGAGTTGTAGCAAAATAGGAAATTTCACTTTTCAATGATTGTCAACTAACGAAAAAACTACATTTATAACTAGTTTGACAATATGTTGACACTTCTATCTTTCTCTTTAATTTCAAAGAACCACCACGCTATACACAGAGATAAATTCATAGGAAGTTTGACAGAAATTACCTGTATATACAATCCTATCTTGATTTAGCCACACGACTATAGATTTAGCACAATTTTTCTACAAAACTGAAATTGGTTTTGTTAAGGTAACGTGCCTGCTCGCATGCTGTGGTGATTTGACAAGTTACTGACATTTCTGAATCCATTTCTCATCAGGAAACAACACACTCTTCCTCCCAAATCCCAATTGGTAATCTATTTTCTGTGTGTGTTTTGCTCTGTTAACATTAGTTAATGATAGTGGTAATTGTCTGACAATTAAGCAGAAGAGAAGTGGGAACCGCCAGTCACAGACCCAAAAAAAAAAAGAAAGTAGTCTGTACCTTTTTGGTGCTCTGTGTCCGTATCTCAATTATTTCACATCAGACACACAGAAGCAATTCTGACTAAATATTGGATTAATGTGACTGAAGATTTGTCCTTACGAAAAAGGAATACATGGGCTGTAGCCATTCGAGGATGAAATACACCATCGTACCTCACAATTCCGATGATCCTCGATCTTATTATATGAAGTTAAAATGAGTCTTACATACATATAAACTTGAGAAGCCATCTTGATAGTAAGCCCTCACTCAATGCACCACCACCTTGGTAAGTACCAAGGGCCGCCTTTGAGTTTGCCTTGCACCTAGTGAGGAATGCGGCCTGAGCCTTCTTGACATTTTTTTCCTTCCCGGACCAGGCCTTGAGGGTGCTCTGCTGGAGAGCGCGTCCAAACGCGAATGACAGGGTCCATGGCTTCTTGGTGTTCAATTTGTTCATTGCATTAAGGTTGAGGGTAGCCTCCTCTTCACTCTGTCCACCCGACAAAAACACCACAGCAGGGACTGCACTAGGCGTTGTGCGTTGCAAGGCACAAACAGTATACTCGGCAACAACTTCCGGAGAAACCTTTGGGGCATCAGACCCTGGGGTGACCATGTTAGGCCTCAATAAGGTTCCCTCAAGGAGGACATGGTGGTCATTTAGTGCCTTGTAGACAGCTGCAAGGAGGCGCTCAGTTACATCAGCACAGTTGTTAATGTCGTGGGAACCGTCTACGAGGATTTCAGGCTCAACAATTGGTACCAGACCGTTCTCCTGACATATGATGGCATAACGAGCTAGACCATTGGCGTTTTCGTTGATGGCGAGCTGTGACGGTTCATTGGGACCAATCTTAAGTACAGCTCTCCACCGAGCAAATCGAGCACCAGCTTCGTAATACTTCTGACATCTGTGGGCAAGGCCATCAAGACCTAGGGTGGTGAACTCACCATTTGTACCAGCAAGCTCGACCGTACCCTTATCAACCTTAATTCCAGGAAGGACACCTCCCTCTTTCAGGATATCAACAAAGGGTTTACCTGCAAGTTGCAAATATCAACATTACAGAAGTTCAAGACCTATCCTAACCGGTTCAAGACCATAATATTATAAGATGGAATAATTACAGATAACATGATTCGTGAAATCTCCTTAACATATACCTGCAGCAGTCTTCTGATATAGAGTTTCCTCAAAAAGAATTACCCCGCTGAGGTACCGAAGAGCATCCGGAGTGGTAAAAAGTAGTTCACGGAGAGCCCTCCTCTTTGGTTCGACATTCTCAACATTTATGCTAGCTAGACGCCTGCCAATTGTGCCAGTGGAATCATCAGCAGCAAGAATGCCCTTCCCAGGATTTCCAATGTATCCAGCATTGGCAATAAGTTCATCTAAAGAATACAAGTACAGAAAAAAACATTTTATGCATGATGAAAACCAACTGTATAAAATATATTCATAAATAACACAAAATAATCGAACAAAAATGGGCACGAAAATGGTCATTATTTATTTGCTCCTTTCCCTCTTTTCGCATAAATATCCACAAGAACCGATAGTCTGACATGATATCCATAATGGCACCTCCCGAAGTGGTAGAAAATTTTAGAATAACTCAGATGATCCAATAACAAATAAAATATATGTTCCTAGGGAAAATTCAAGCACGTCAAAGGGCATTGGAATTTGTTCTTTCTGGTGCACCTGTACCGTATAAATTTGAAACTTTACTAATTAAGAGATATTTAGCATAAATGTAATCAGAAGGATTATCACACCAATTAGCCACCACAGATACAACCAAAAAATTTTGTTTCAACACGGCCGGGGTATGGGAAGCTTTTCTGATCAGTCACTGCATAGACTACTTATTTCATCGAAAAGAAGAGGATCAGACAAGATCACGGGATAAATAGCTAAAAACTTCCCTTTTTTTTCTTATTAATTCCATCTGGATTCAGAAAATGTGGATTCTACTTTAATAAGGTTAATTTCACAAATCAACCCAGCAGTTGAGATAAGAATTGGCTGAATCCTAGTCTTTTTTCCAACCTCCTGGGGGTACTTAAACTTTTATAAATTTACATGATAAGTCCTTTTTGTCACTATTCCATTAGCTTTTCGAAAAAATAAACATTATACCCCTTAACTTTTTAATTTTAAAAAGAAAATATTTAAAAATAATAAAAAATTTAATTAAAAAAAGGAAATACCCACCCGCACCCCTACCGTGAAACTTAAGCAATTCAAAGGCTCAGGATTCTATTTTAATAATATTATTATGCTTATTCTCTTGTCAATTTTAATAATATAACTATATTTAGGCCATTCTATTTTAATAATATTATTATGCTTATTCTCTTGCCAATTTTAATAATATTATCATGTTTAGGATTCTATTTAATAACAATTATACGTTTATTCTCTGACCAACTTGTTCAGTCTCTCGAAGGTTGCTGGTGAAAAGAATCGAATGATATGTGAAACTTAAGCGGTTTTCTTTAATTCGTTTCTATTGCAAAATTTTATTAAGGGGGCCAAAAAATTTTGGGAGAAGAAATTGAAATACTAGAATATGATGAAAAATTCTTTGAAGAAAATAATCTTTCCTCTTAAAATATTTTCAGTATTCATATTTGTCAAAGTAGAAATTACATACAAATTAAACTTTAGGATTTTATTAACAATTAAAAAAATTTAAAAAGCCAATAACTAATTAATATTATTACTATAAACAACCTCAATTAAAAACTAAATAAGTTATTATTATTCAATAAATTTCTGAAAAGGCTCGTCATCAGCATGTTAAATTAGATAACCCAATAAAAAAAATTCTCACTAGAAAAATATATAAATCATTAACCATTATATTTTAGACTATTATTCAATATCATAAATATATACCAGATATAACAAACTATATATGAAATTATTTAAGTATTTACTTGATGATCACTTCTAGCAAAAAATCTAAAAGAAAAACTTTTTGTGTCACCCTCTAAACACTCATGAGGATATAGAAGAACAATTATATAGACGAAGAATCTAAAAAGTGGTTATGTTTATACCTCAAGTGGTGAAAAAGATGGTGGTAGTCTAGTGGATTGTAGTCATCGATTACAATAATAAAGCAGCCGAAAGATTGTACAAAATATATTAATATCCGATCTTACATGTAAAATTAAATGTTGGGCTTGGAGCCAAATGTGAGACGTCCATTTTAAGTTTTATGAAATTTTTTATTATCTTATGCCATCAAGAACCTGATACTCTCAGCAACTCTTCACTCTAGAAAGCAGAAGCTTAATTGTTGAATATTTGTTTAGCGGTGAAATGGATATGGATATAGGTAAACAAATTTAGTTGAGATTCAGTAAAGATTAGCTATTTTCCCAAACTTCCCTCCGCCACTGAATTCGGTAATAAAAAACATTAGCTATTTTCTAACAGATTGGAAGCAAAGATCAAAATGAAACAATTCCAACAAAACCATAACTAATTAAACCTAACAAAATCTTGCAGATCAAACAGAAAGTTGAAAAAAGAAGACCCCAAAGAGAAAGAATACAAGTTCTAAGAGAAAAACAGTCACTTCAACGATCACGACGACCTTTCTTAAATGCAAGTGCTGTAGAAAGAGGCGACGAAAACTGAATCAAAAGTTAGAAATCACTTACCAGTGTATTTCCCCTTGAAGCAAGACATGATTTTTGTTCGTTTGAAGGGAAGAAAATGGAAGAAGTAGATAAAAAGGAGTATTCTGAGAGAAACGGGATACTTGTTGCTTCAAACAAGTGGTTAAATTCATAAAATTCCCTCTTGATCAATGACTAGTTTCACAAAATATCCTTACACTATATAAAAGAGCAAAGTTGCTTTCCACTGTTAGTCAACTGTTCACCCATTACTATTCTTAAGGCGTCACGCTCATATCATCATATTTTCTTCCCTTCCCTCCCTCTCTATCCGTCTTGGCCCCTCAATGTCTTGAAAGACCTGTTTCCTTTGCCGTTCCCATATCCCTTTACGAACTCTAAGAGTTAAAATTTTTCTTTTTCATAATTATTTGTTGCACTCAGTTTATAACCTCATCTTTCTTGGTTTCCTGCCATGAGTAGATGATTTATTTATGTTCGTTTCATTGTTCACCGTGGATAAGCAACAACAGCAAGAATCCCTATGGTCATCAAATGTCTATGGAGATGTGGGTATTGGGTAAGACTTCTTCTTTTTAACAGATTAAGTTTACGATTGCAATTTTCTTTATTTTTTCTTTCTTTCTTTTT
>CAVNYN010259209.1:0-29515 GCA_963692815.1 Nyctanthes arbor-tristis
CGCTCTTCCGATCTTTTTCTTGTAACTCTTTGAGGTTTGTTCAAAGAATAGAAATTTTAGGTGCTGTAGAGCTTGAGTATTTTTCTTGTAATACTTGGGGGTTGTGAGTTGGTGAGTGAAATTCTATATGGTTGTAGCGACTTGAATCATATAGTGAAAAGCTTTGATAGTCCGTAAATTTGTCTTCGTTCTTTTATTTTTCCCTTGTCTCATTAAATTCCTTAAACAACGATCCTGCGGGCGTAATCGGAGAATCTACATTAATTCCCAACAAAAACTACAAAACCTAGGAAGTCAACAGGGTACAACCCCACTCTCTTCCCACACAGATAGCCTGCTTCCCTTTTCATTTTTTTTTTCAATTTTTTTTTGAAGGGACAATAGACCTACTGTGATCCTGTTTATAATTTCTTGTGCGCTTTCGCTCGTAAATTGGTTTTTGAAAGTTCAATTTGGAAATCCATACAACGAGCTTGAAAACAAATTCTGCTCATATAGATAATCGATAACATATATGAACAAAATCTGAATAATATATCCGTTGCTATTCTCATTGTCAAAACTCAAAACTTGTTGAAAGAATATTCGGTAAATTGTATCGTATCCCCCACACAAAAGAAACTATAAAGTGGCTTAATATACTCCCTCCTTCCTACAAATATAGTCCCCTTTTTATTTTTACAATGTTTAAAAATGTTCAATAAACTTTGTTGGAAAAGTAACATTAACAAAAAATTTTCTTATATATGCCATTTTTCTGTTTATTATTCCACTTTAATTCTACTTGTTTACTAATAATAATAATACATATTAAATATGGGCACATATAAGAAAATTAAAAAATTTAAATAAGGAAAGTGAATTATAATCTGAGCCAGATAATGTAAAAGTACTTGCACTATCTCTGCGGGAATGGAGCGAATAATTCTAATGCTAAAAGTAGGGAATTTTCACCAAAAAAAAAAAAACAAAAAAAGAAACTAAGACGCAAAACCTGATCTTGTGTTCATTTCTATATCTAGAATCGTATTGCTTAAAACATAAATCTGCCATGATTTTTCTTCTCAGTGAGGGCTTCAATTATTGATAAAATGCTAACTTAAAAATTATAAATAAAATAAATATAATGAGTGTAAATTTTTGATTTTTTGGGTATATACATTGTAACAATATTTATAGACATTATATTTACTACGGAAATAACTTTGAATGCAGCAATGTGCATTGTATACCACGTTACCTCATGTTTTAATGCATTCAAATTATATATATATACACACACACTAGTATACCGTTTACTAATACTATCACTCAATTTACCTACCACTCCAATTCAACTTCATAGCAATGGCTGCCCAAAACGCCAATGCAACTCCATTTTCATTTGACGATTTGAAGATACACCGCTCTGATTTTCCCAAAGATTTTATCTTTGGTACGGCAACGTCAGCTTATCAGGTACATAATATGTATATTAATGACATTCAACAATCGTCGTGTTAAAAGGTATTCCAGTTTATGTTGATTTGTTTTCTTGAAAATGTACATTTATTGATCAGGTTGAAGGTGCTTGGGCCACTGATGGTAAAGGCCGGAGCAACTGGGATGTCTTCACAAAGACAAACCCTGATAAAATTCATAGTGGCACTAATGGTTGTGATGCTATTAACCAGTATAACTTGTTGAAGGTAATTCTAAGATAATTATTACATTTATATATTTAATAATTATGTCGGTTGTTCAAGTCGAGTTTAGGCCTCATTTTTTGAATAGTTGCTGTTCATGTCTTCCATAACGTTGCAGGAAGACGTGGAATTGGTTAAGAAACTCGGGTTCAACTCTTACAGGTTTTCGATTTCATGGACAGGAGTATTGTTGAAGCATAGCATTTTATCCAGAATTAATACCAGATGAAGTTCTGTAATTATTTGCATTATTTAGGAGGAAGATTATCAGGTGGCGTCAATAGAGAAGGAATCAAATACTATAACAATCTCATAGACTCACTCCTTCTTGAAGGTTGATAATTAGGCTCGAATATATTACTCTATTTTAGAAAGACAAAAATTCTTCTTGATTAATCTCTTTACGTATTTACTTTGATTTGTGTAGACATTACACCCTGCGCAACTATTTTCCACTGGGATCTTCCGCAATGTTTGGAAGATGAGTACGGTGGCTTCTTATGCCCTCGAATTGTGTAAGTAACTCAACAAGTTCGAGGGAATTGAATTGATATGTCTAGAAATTAAGAAGATCTTGCCTGACACTTTTTTATTTTAACAGGGATGATTTTCACGACGCTCTTCCGATCTATGCTTTTGGGAATTTGGAGACCGGGTGAAACATTGGATCACGGTGAATGAGCCATGGTCATACACTCTAGATGGATATGTGAAGGGTAAACATCCACCGGGTCGGGCTCATGGCCACGTTATTTCAAGTTCCAGTGCCGTTCGTCATCGTTCTTTGCTCTTTGCTTCACACTCGAGTACCATCCATCGTCATCGTCATAGATCTAAAGCCCATAAACCTAGAGCTCCTACAGTTGGCAATCCGCACAGAACCATATATCGCAGCACCTAATTTGATCCTTTCACATGCAGCCGCGGTTGATATTTTGCAGACAAAGATATGCGGTAGTTACTTGTTTGCCATCTATCCAATCAGAGATATGATTTTGCATAATTATTTATCCTTACTCGTACTTGATCAAATATCATTTGCAGCCACATCAAGAAGGCAAGATAGGAATGTCAAATGTAGGGGCCTGGTTCGAGCCACTCACTGACACACAAGCGGACAAAGAAGCTGCCTTGAGGGCCCTCGAGTTTATGCTAGGATGGTTTGTAGCCCCGATGGTGACGGGTGATTATCCACCTGTCATGAGGGAAATAGTCAGAGACCGTCTTCCCACATTTACACAGGAACAAACTAAACTAGTTAAAGGATCATATGACTTTCCGGTCATAAATTATTACACAGCCTTTCAGTTATGATAAATTATGATAAAGATGAGCAAGTCCTAATGTCAGGTAACTAATTAACTAGTACATATATAATACACCATTTTCCCTTTCA
This sequence comes from Nyctanthes arbor-tristis, assembly GCA_963692815.1. NCBI lineage: Eukaryota > Viridiplantae > Streptophyta > Magnoliopsida > Lamiales > Oleaceae > Nyctanthes > Nyctanthes arbor-tristis. Next base: position 3,082 of record CAVNYN010259209.1, read on the forward strand.
GTTATAAAGATTAACCAAAGAACATGGTTTGATGCTCCTTCTAACAATCCTTTTCAGGTGTAGATGCACATGATAATTTTATTGGTCCACTAGTACCAAAGGTATATATGATTTTTTGCTTTTTAATAAATGAAATATATAGTGTCTTGCCTTCAATGAATGACACAGTGAATTGACTCAATTTACACGTGGAGCAATCTTGTTTTCTTATAAATCATCTCACTTTTAAATCAATAGACTTATATTGATTAAATAGTGCCACTCCGTTCCTATGTCATTCATCATATCATTTAGTGGGGCCAAGTAGTTTAATCCTTGTTTCGAGTGCTTACCGTTTTTTCTTGATGTCAGGGTGATTCAGGTTGGCTCTATATATCGTTCCACACGGAATACACCGGCTGTTGATGTATTTAAAGGATTCATACAATAATCCTCCGGTCTATGTTACTGAGAATGGTGTGTTAGTATAATTACCACATACTCATTTTGTTGTATAAGAAATGCTTTCGAGTCATAATCATCAATATAATGTGATATATGGGATATCTTCATTTATTTAGGGGTTTATGAGGAGGAGGATCCTTCCCTAACAGTTTCAAAAGCTCGAATTGATCCAATAAGGATCAAGTATCACAATGATCATCTCTTTTACGTTAAGAAAGCATTGGAGTAAGTCATGATTTATATACTATTTAATTACTCAGGCTAAAAGAAAAATTGCAAAACAGGAAATTAATTGATAATCTTGTAAAAGATATTCAATGTTTGGTAATTTCTTTTGTTTTCAGTGAAGGTGCAAACGTAATGGGTTACTTTGCATGGTCAATGTTTGACAACTTTGAATGGGCTGACGGATATAGCGCTCGATTTGGCTTGGTTTATATAGATTATGTGAATGCAATTTGACAAGAACCCCAAAGACCAGATCGGAATATGGTTCATGAATTTCTTGAACAGGAAGGCCATTCTATTAAAGAAACAAGCTTATCGAAATGAAGAAGAAAATGGCTCCTCGAAAACGCTAAGAAGCACCTAGATGCGTTATTGATCTTTCTTTTCATTGGTATTGTTGTTGAAATATGTATCCTTGGTTTTCCTGCATTGTCCTTCTGTTTCCTGGATTGCTGTTTCATTTTGCTCATGATATTGGATAAGCGGAAGTGCTATTGTGAAATGAGTCTTTTAAGTCGTTGAATAATTTAAGTTACTTGTTGTGTTTGTTTATCTAAACAAGGCGAATGTGACTTCTCAAATTTTATGGACTAAAAGAGATCGGAAGAGCGTCGTGTCAAGGTCAAAATTAAATTATTTGAGTCAATATTAAAGTTATCAAGGCGTTTAAAGTAAAAGAATTAAGGTTGAGGGATTAATAGGCAAATATTATTTTATTAAGGACCAACTTATAACAAGTAAGAAAGTTGAGGGACATTATCTTGCAAATTTTCCTATTTATGCAAGACTTTCTTGCATTCGGTGTGAAAAACACACACTACACACCCAAAACACATACACACACACGCTGGGACGGGCTCTACCCAAGAAGAAAAAAATGGAGAAAATGAGAAGAAAATGAAAAAGAAAAAGAAGAAAGAGATGGATTTGCACCTTGGGAGCATAGTTTGACACTTGGGTTTTGATTCCTTAGATGATTTTATGTAGGTAAGTCAAGAAATTGTTTTCTTGAGTTTATGTATTTTATAATGAGTGTTGAAATTATGGTGTTATTGTTATGGTTTCGCGTTAAATAATTGGTGTTTATGTTGAAAGAAGGATGGGCTTTAATTTTTAGCTACTATTATATATTGCGGGTTGATTTTCATAAACCCTAAAAATTGAGAAATTTGGGTTTTGCTATATGGTGTCTTGTGATGAACCTTAAAGGAGAAAATGATAAGTTTGTTGATATGAGTTAGATTTATTTGAAAATTCTTGAGGACATATGCATGGTATGTGATTTTTGAGTTTAAATTTATTGAGGTTAATTTAAGAAATTTTATGGAATTGAGTACTTAGCTATGATTTAGTTTTCTGTTGGTTTAAATGATGTGGAATTATTCTTAGAAGTGGAATTGGAATTATATGGAGACTAGAAGGGAATTATGTGAAGTTAGCATGTTGAATTATGGTTTAAAAAGGGGAGGAAAAAAAAATGAAAGCTGAAATTCTTGAGCGTTCTTGGGAACTTTGAAGTGAATTTCATATTATTTTGTTAAATTAAACGAAGCTTTTGGGTAAATTAGAAGAAGGAAGCTATGTCTTTTTAATGAAAAGGGAAGCATAAAAGGCTAAGAGTGAAGTCTAGGAAACCAAGCATGTAAGTATGAATTTAATGAAAAGACTTTAGGCATGTAATTGGTATACAAGGAGTTTCTGCCCTTCCTACTTTAGGAGGCCATAACTAATTGTATAAGTAGCATTTTAACAAGCTACAAGTTGGAAAATGATCCTCTATGAGTTGTCTATCATCCAAAATTGGAATGATGCCATTTGGATGTCGGTAGGAGTTTTTATGATGTGTTTTGTGGAAGTGGTCGGGGCTGACCCGAGAACAGAATTTCTAGGAATTGAAGGAGTACTTTGATATTGCTAACATATTTTCTTGAGCTCAATTTCATAGATGATGAACCTATGTAAGTGTGCTACCTTATGGGGGAATTTCATAATCATATGACACACTTCTTGCGTATAAAATGGTCTTAAAAGTGGACTGCCCAAAACATGGTAACTTTATATAGTTAAAGAAATTATGGAATTGGCATGCATTTAAAGGGAAAGAGATGGGATATGACTTAAGAGAGCAAATATGTGTTAATGTAATGGAATGACGTATTATATTGTGAATAGCTATGTAAGTTAGGACGTGAAATAAGCAAATGGAAAAAGAGAAAGTCAAGGAAGGGAATAATTGGAAAGTTATGAAAATATAAATTATCTAGACAACAAGATATTATGAGAAAAGAATTAAAGTTTAAGAGTCTTCATGTTATATTTCAAGACACACGAAAGGGATTTCATGTACATGGCTACTTAGCCGGTGAGTAGAGATTCTTCTCTTCTTTTCTTTCTAAATGAAAATGTATATTATGCTTTGATTTTACAGAAACTCGCAATGTTTTATGATGAATGTATTTCCATGAAATTTCACGAAAGTTGATATTTCTTAGAAAAGTTCATGTGAATGTTTATGTGAAAAGATGTTTCATGATTTTAAAGAATGTTTGAGTTGAAATATGATTTTATGATGCATGAAAACCCCAAATTTGTATCCAATATCATGATAAGCCGCCTACGAGCGAAAGGACTTATGGCTCAAGTTGACCAAATGAACGCTGCCCAGGCGAAGGGGCCTATGTGCTAGCTATGGCTCAAACTGTTTAATTGTGCCTCCTAGGACGAAGGGATCATAAAGTACCTATGGCCCAAGTTGACCGTCTATGCACGTATGACTTGATATTACGATCATGAGATGTTGGATACTCTTTGGGGAAAATTCTATAATGATCTTGAAATGAAATGAGGTTCATGATGATTCTAACATGTGATGATTTTACAAATATTGACGTTAATGTTACGTTGAATTTACATTTAAAGTCATAAAAAAAATTCCCAATATGCACTTGAACGTTTTATCTGAGCTTTTGTAAAAGTTATGTTTCGACTTTCTAAAGCATGTTTTAATTATAAAACTCCACTCACTGGACTTATTAGCTCACATGTTTTCAAATGATTTTCTTTCCAGGTTGCAATTGGAGTTTGGGAAACGCATAAGGGTCGAGGCTGCTATTTCAAAAGCACGAGCCACCACGTAGAGATTGTTATGAGTTTGCTATACTTTACGAATTATAGGCTCTGTTATGGTTCAATTATTAACATGCATTGGGTGTTTTGGGTGAAATATACTATATTTGGTAAATCTCTTCATATATGAATTGTTGCTTGAAATGAATGAGAAGTTATGGGCTTGATATAGGGTGTTGGTACATGTTGGTTTTGTTGACAACTTAGGGAAGTGCTGTCGACATTTTCTAGAATAATTAGAATGTTTACGAGCCTTGACGGTGAATTCTCGCTTCTAGTTAGAATTTATCGTCGGCACACGTTACACTTCTAGTAAGTTAGAGGTACTAGAGATCGAGGTGTGTCAGCGAATGCTAAAATAAGTTAGCACGAAATATATATTTTGTCAACAACGTTATGTGCTCGTGGGAAGATATCAACAATAATTATGCTTAGTTTTTATTATTATAAAAATTATTTTTTATGATATATCGACACATGTGTCTTGATGTTGAAGAAAAAAGATAGAACATCCATGAAAAAGGATGTGGAAAGCCTTACTTCTACATGGAAAACTTATGAAATTATTTTACAACATTTCAAATTTGTGTAGATATCGACCAAGACATGATCTTGTTGTCGTGCAACCAAGCAACGAATCATGAAATGTCATTTGCAATTGTTATTAACGCTTATGTTGCATTTTGTCGATGTTAAATGATTTTAAACGAAGTATATTTTTATGGATAATCTAACTGATGGGTGTTGAATTTAGTGAATAATAATTTCTTTGTGAAATTTTATCCTACCTTTGTGAGGCAGAGGGAGTAATTATACTTGAGACCAAATATTTTATCAAACAACGACTTTAATGATCCATGCATGCCATAATTTTGTGTTGCATTAAAAATAAAATAATAATCTCGTTTACACTTGATGACTTGAAGATCTTAATCTTTGATCCCATTCTAAATCTTTTCAGCTATAGAGAAGTAAAATATTTTCCATTTTTTTTAAAGCGAAGTCCACTAGATTGGTCAATTTATTAAGATTAATAATTTAAAATAATACAATTTAGGAGGGCTAGACCTCACTTCCAGTTAATGAAATTTAAAAAAAAAAAAAAAAAGAAGAAGAAGACCATACTCCAGTAAACTTGGAGAACGTATGAAAAATAAGAAGAAAAATTAGAGAGGAAAGCGGTGTTCCCTCTTCTTCCTTTGATCGAGTGATGAACTTATGCTTCTCAGCATGAGACTCATACCCTGTGTGGTAGGGATCCCAATCATTAATTAGGGTCTACTTTAATATAAAATTAGCCCAATCTATATGCTTAAACTTTTAAATCAAGTGGCCATAACAATTTATCATGGTATCAAAGTAGGTAGTGAATCCAAATCTCCGCGCCATCCAATTAAACGAACTATGTACAATTTTAACCTTCAATATCAATTGCAATGTTATTTTCATCGTCTCTTGAAATTATTACCCTATATAACAAAGCTCCATTACGCGAATTCTTTCCTTAAATTGTATATAATCAAAACAAGTTCCTCAAGTAGATCAAACCATTGGACAATCTAGGGTTTAGTGCAACGATAGCATTAAGAGTTGGGAAAATAGGTTAATCTAAAAAACAAATTTACAAACTCGATACGTTTAACTTAGGTTGTATTATCCCTAATGATTAAAAATCATTATTTGCTATGGACGAATTAAGGGTAACAACCATTATAGATTGAAACTCTAATTCTAGCAACATATGATAGTGTATTTAATCTAGCATGCCGAAACTAAATTTAAAAAAAATATATACAAATCTTTACCGTTAAGATTTGAAAGAACACAAACAATTTCTCAACAGAGTAAAGAATAATGTTACTTGTTGGGGTTTGAAATTTGCATACACAAAAGTAAAAGCAAGATTAAACCAATTAAACTACATGAAATTACAAAAAATCTAGAACGTAACAAAACGGAATAAACGGAATGTAAACTCCCCTTTCGTCTCTCCTATCCGGCGGTTCCTGCTGGACTCCGGTCGCTCATGCCGCCCCCAGTGCTCTTCCGATCTCTGTAGTGGTGGACCACGAAGGTCAGGGCTCAAGTACCACTCCATAAGACAACACACAAAAGTCGACGTCTTGCGACCACTTACTATTCGACACACGACACCCTAAAACAAATTAGGGTAACGCTTTTATAGTACAATCATCATGGGCATTCGAGCATCCGGCCAGAAGCCTATTCCTCCAGAAGGCCCACTTAGTCACTTTTGAGCCAATCCCGTTGCCAACTATATAGCATGTATAATATAATTCAGTCCAAGACTTACAACCTATAATAAAAGTGAATATGAATTATTTCTCATCCTCGCCCGCAGTTTATTAGGTAGCAAAAAACCTAACATTACTAAAATTGATTATTGAGTAAAAAAGGTGACAATAACATTCCCTTGAAGTGGAAAAAGAAAAACTAGCCTTATATGGTATTGATACTCATGTCTATTAGGTATCTTTCGGCACATAATAAACTCAGGGCGATGACAGATATTTTGTGGGATTCGATTTTATATCTATAGGCGAAAACCTGTTAATGGATAAGTTAATAATTGCCAATATCACTACCATGACAGGGAACTGAGAAGGACCAAGAGCAATTTTTAAGGGACTTTTCTTGAAGTAACGTGTGTGTCATGGTTACTCAAAAAGCTAATCCAAACGCGCTACTCTTATATATGGTAATGCAATCTTCCCATTTTGTGTGCCTATGACAAAATGCTTAGATTGATGCTCAGAAGGGAAATTGCCGTGGAAGATTAATATGGCCTTATCTTTGGAAAATACCATTGTGGGATTGCCTTTCTTCCTTATACTTCTCTTGTATAATATGACTTGGTTTAAAGATATTTCTCACCCCAAATGAAGCACTTTTAAGCTAACAATGATTTTTGCACATAAAATTGATGGGCTGTAAAATGCATTCCACAATCTCTCCACGAGCTACAACAAGTTATTCTAACCGTAACCAGCTTGTAAAATGCATTCTACAACCTGTTTAGAAGCTATTCAGCATTGTGCATTTTAATCCACGATTTAATGTTTTTGTGCGGATTTGGTCCTTTCCAACTCTTTTGCACTCTATTATCGTCCAGTCACCTTACAATCTTGGATTTTCACTTCAGTTAAGTTTGGAATGAATTCATAACTATGAGATTTTGTTTGTTTCTGTCCTGAACACTTCCATTTGCCTCTTAAATTAAAATATAAGGGCTTCGCTAATCGTGCGCCGAAATGGAGATTTGGTGCACAATAAGGGGTCCAACCGTGCGCCATATGCACAAGGTAAAATGGCAGTAGCAACAGTTTATGCGCCATATTTTGTGCACCACTATAGCTGCTGCAAATGAAATTTTTTTTTTTTTTTAAGTTTCTATTTGTTTTTTATACATAGTTTTTGTTTGTTTCTTTTTTGATACACGTTTTTTTTTCATGTGCCTTGTCGTTGAATTTTATTTTTTTCCTTTTATTCTTTTGTGTTGGTTTCATCATTTTAATCTAGCTAGTGTTATTTCTAGGTTCTTTGATTGTACTCGGTTGTTCATACGGTGTGTAATTATTTAAATTATTTTGCCTAATTCAATTCTTATCAACGTACTTTGTAAGAAAATGAAGAAATTAATTTGTTAGACCGCATTCATTGTTTGAACGCAATTCGTATAAATGTTTCTTTAATTTCGTCCGGTTACTAATACGGTGCATAATTATTTATTTTTTAGAATATGTTAATGGTTGAATATAAAAGAAAAATATAAAAATGTTATATGGAGAAGATATAGAGTTTGTGGATTGGGAGAATTTTTTAAAATAGAGTATATTGTATTGTATTCTAGAGCAGTGGTGGATCTAGGATTTATTAGGTTGGGGGCTTTTAAAAAATTTTTCTTACAATAGACTTTACTCATACAAGAAAAAGTACAAAGACAATAATGGGAATTTAATAAACTTTATATGAATATATAAATTTAGTCACTAACTAAAGTGGAATGCAAACTTTTTATAAATGTTCAGTCACCTATAATAATCACATTACCACAATACTTAATTTTTAATTCACTACAATAATAAGGAAATCAAGTATAATCTATTAATTGGATTACAAATTATTCATATGCCTATAATGAAATTACAAAAATAAAAAATAAAATCATTAGAATATAGTCTTCTCATACAAAACTAAAGTTCTAATTCTAAACTTATCATGTAGCTGAAAAAATATAAAGTCCATATTCAATCTAATTATCTAAATAATTAAACCCAAATCATGACATAGAAAATACAATTATAAGTTCTAGGTAAAAAACAAGGAGAAAATCTCATAGTATTAATGTGCAAAACTAAATAGGCACAAAGAAGAAGCGTCAAAAATCAACTCTCTAATCTTGAAGTACTAAGAATGCCATCTATTCTCTTGAATTCTCTCTCGGCACTCGCATCGGACATGCAGCAATTTGTGAAGTTGAAGGGTTGTTTGTCGTCTATGTGTGATTCTAACCCAATTTAGTTTTGGAGACAATGGGTTATTGATTGGGTTTTGAATTTTGACAAGTTGACTTTATATTTATTGTTGAGTTTGATTGGTTCTAAGAATACTAAATGGGTGGATTTAAATTTAATTACAACAATATTTGTTTGGTCAAAATTTACTAAAGTTAGCTGGGCTTCAGCCTACTTAGCCCATGAACTAGATCTACCCACATTTTAGTGTACATATATTGTAAAGGGAAATTTTGATGTAAGTAGATACAATTGTAATTAATCGGAAAAATACTATCATTTGTAACTATTTTGGTTTTTGTAGTTGTTTTTGAATAAAAATTGCAAAAATACTTCCTCTCTATTTTTGAAGATAATATATATCGAAAATAATAAAAAATTCGAGTTGTATTAATGAAAGATAATTACAACCGATTCTCTCTCCTTCCAAAAATAACCGCCACCCTTAATTCTAAAACTAATTATCATCAATTAATTACATAATTATAAGAATCCTACCCATTTAAAGCTCCTTAATCCTCTTTCTTCCATAATTATCATCTATTACAACTCGTTTCTCCGTCGTCCTCATCAGCAGGAATAGTGTATAGAAAAGAAAAAATATAGAGAAATTACATACGAAACAATTGGGAGAAGATTCTCGTACACAAAGAAAGGAAGAAATCGCACGGAACTATTTAGGAGGTTACACACGTTCAACCACGTTGAACAAAGTAAGTGAAATTTGTTATAATTTGATTACAAACACATACACACATGTAATCAGTGGATGAGTTGCTATTCTCTTGAATTTGTTTTCTCTTGAATATTCGTGGATGCATGTTCTTTGCTTTTCCATACGTGGCATAGTCAGATTTCGAGGCATGTAATATGTTGTGTTAGTTTGTAAGTTATTACAAACTGCAATGCGTCATCAGTTCAATTGTATTAGGCTATTTCAAAAAGTTGTAATTTTGCACTTAGGTGACCGCCTATCATAGGTACTACGACCTTTGTAATTTGTTACAGAGCACGTAATCTTTGCATACTGTTGAATGGAGTATAAGAACACCTCTTTACCCAAAGGATATGCATCACTATCTGTGGAAGCGACCAACCTCATAGTATCACATGTAACTAACCTAGGGTATCCAGGCCCATAAAGAAACAGTGTAATAAAATACAATTTACCTAGATCAACTACATCCTCATCTTTGAACCCCCACCCAAGTTAATAAACTTATTACGCACATCATGATGGGAAATGCTAATTGCAATCACGAAAAAAAACTTCCTTCAACCTACAAGCACCATCCATATAGCTCGAATTATCTGTATACCCATTGCACTTCAACCCCGATACCAGACTAAATTCATTCAATCTAAACTTCAATATCTTCCCACCAATATCAAAATGCATCTCTAAGGGATTATTCAGATCACTTCCCTCAATAAGACCTTGTTAATTAACTACTGTTGAATAGATATGTTATCGATATCCAAATAAGCTGCGAAACATGATTGTCTAAAAAGCACTTTTTGTGCATCAGTAAACTTAGTGCTCAGATGCTTGCATACATCACTAACATTAGCCATGATAATGCTGGCTGAAAACCACTATGCTCGAGGAAGCACAAAATTCGGCTCATGTATTGTCGAAAAAGCGACATACAAAATTGTCAGGAAAATAAAGAACAGATGTAATAAGTTACACAATATATATGTAAAGTATTACACTATGTAATAAGTTACTATGTAATAAGTTACACACTGTGTAAAGTATTACGTACTTTACTATGTAAAGGAATTTGGAGCTACCGTCCGTCACATTGTTGAAGGGGAAACTAAAGTAAGTTTCATGGCTTCATTCATTATAAATCTTCGGTTTTGTAATAGGAAATTTCTATTGAAAGTAATTTCTACCATATTTCCTAGTATATTTTTTAAACTTTATACTAGGAATATTTCAAACCCGTGATAAATTTGTTTTTATTTTTTGATATATTTCATCTAAAATTACATATGTAGCCTCTTTGAAAATACACCATGATAGTATATAAAGATTGTTTGCCTCATTTTATGTTCCATTTGAAATCCATATTTTTACTCAAAGTAATAATATTAGTAATGGCTAATGTTCGTTAAAATACTTCATTTTCATTTTTCTCTAATAACCTTGAATACCACATTCTCAAACTATCATCTAACGTTAAAAGTTTATACATGTTTAACTTACAGGCAATCAATGGTCACTACTTGCTAAATATTTTCAACTTTCCAAGGCAAATTTTACAAATTTCTGTCATTATAGCGTCAAAAACCAGAGGAAAATACAGGAAAAGGACATACTCACTACTTGAAATTTAACTACATGTTTTATGCCTGTAATGTTTAGTGTATGTAATTAAATCATTACATGTAACTAATCACATAATTCAAAAATGAATAATAATGAGGGCATAAAACACTAAACACTCACAACATTGGCTGTTTCATCACGTTTTCTCGACTTTCTACCCTTTGACATAGTAGAACGTTGTTTCAGTTGTTTCAAATTATCTTTCGATCGGGCCGAAAAGAACGAGTAGCTACCATTGTGAGAATCCCACGTAATGACACAGATAACCTTTAAAACCTACCACATTAATGTTCACCACTTTGAGAATCTCACACAATGAATTTTTGAGTTCATCATCAGTTGGCTTCACAGCACAATTTCTATGCTGTTAGGAGAGGAGTATAATTTTCATCAAACACCAGAAAATAACACCATATTACATGATGTGTAATAAATTAGATAGATTATATTACATAGTATGTAGCATATTACATTTTTAAAATAATGTAATGTAAAAAGCAAATGTCCAATGTATACTTCTCCCCTGACAGCATTATTTTCTGGTGATGTAATGACACGGAATTATTTTCTGTTGTTTGATGAAAAAATGGACTATCGGATTACATACCGAGCCGCTGCCAAAGACATACAAAGAAAAAAAAAAAAAAGAAAAGGAAAAAAAACCACTGCCTATCCGATTCATAGTCGCCGGAAAGTAGAAAAAAGGGATAAACACATACCGTTCAATTTCCAACGATTACCGAGACAAACGAAGTCCAGCCGAAGAATGGATTATATGTAGTCCCAGACATGTACCAGCGGATAAATCTCAGCACCACCGCCACTGCAGAAAGCCCCAGAACCGTGAAGACAATTCGGCCCAGCACAGCAGAAGATTGCCACTGATAATCCGTAGAAAAAGTAGACGAGATCAACGCTGACCAAGACGGTGACGGGATGAAGACGCCAAGGAGACCAAAATCGAACGAAACTAAGAGACCTTAGAACTAGGGATTCTACTGCGGTCACTACGGTTATCGCCGAGAGAGAGGTAACAAAATTAGACCCCTAAATAATTAATTAAAAAATAATTTTTAATTCAAAACCCAACTCACTGTAATCTCACAATTAAAATTCCCAAACGACCGTATAATACCAATTATAAATAAAAGAAAGTATTTTACTAGATATTATGGTCAAAGGGAGGGGATTGGCTAATTTCCACATATTGTAAAATAAAATATCAGGGAAGGGGATGCCCTAAGCTTCGTTAGTACAATTAGCCGGGACCAAAATAAACGTAAACAGCCAAGTATAAAGGAGAAATAAGTAGTTAATTACACACTTATTGGGGCAATTTGGTGGTCTATCACTGTCCTTAGTATAAATATAGACATACACGAGAAAATATTACCGTCTAGACCAATCAACAACCCACACATAGGTTTTAAGTGTCCCAAAAATGAAGCTCAAGAACCCACGTGTGAGTTCCTCATTGGCCTGAAATACCTGAATTTTTTCCGACATACACATCATTAGATTTGGATCCCCATAGTAGTATGGCACAGAAAGCTCGTAAGTTCCCAATTCTCCATGCCTACGGTTCCTGTTATCCACAGTAAGCTTGCATCGCCTTCTCCAATACCAAGTCTGGGAAGTAATTTCTTAAACAGTAAATCAAATAGTTGATTCACAATTTATTAAAGGTAATAAAGTTGGAAAGATATTATTGTTCCGCAAGCATATAACGGTATATGCAGTGCATATTTAATTCATGATGGACAAATTGAGCAACTAAGGCAACTAAAATCCAAATAGTAGTATATTTTACAACTGGTGAGAGCAAGTATATTTTACAATAGGTTATATACTATGATTTTTTTTAATTATTAAAATTAGAGGTAATAAAGTTAATTTCACAAGAAAGTGGACAAATGGTTCCAGAGTTGGGTTGATTAAAGGCATATCTATTTGTATAGATAAGTGCGCGTGCAATTATAATTTCACTCCTATTAGTGCACATTTAAAGGAAAAAAAGTATTTTATTTGTTTATTTATTTAATCTTTTCTGTCAAGACAATCCTATATGTAAGCTTGGAACCACAGCTGACAAAAAGCAATGGTTTGAACCAATATAAATGTTCAAACACTAAGGCTCCGTTTGGAATTGCTGTTAGATATCCAACTTCTATTTTTTTGAGAATCACAACTGATGAAAGTGTTTGCTAAACAGTTAAATTTATCAAACATTTAAAAAATACTTTTGAACTGTACAACAATTTAAGTAAAAAGGTTTACCAAATACTAAACTAATTCTTCTCACAACAACTTTTTTTATTATACGTAGCAGAAGCTGCTTGTTAGAGAAATTAACTGTAATACCAAACTAAACTTAAGTATCGTGATACTTTTTTATTTTCATTATAAGAAAACACTTATTAATTCATCCATTACCATGTGCAGAACAGTGCATTATTTAAATATATATATCTGTCTCTATAATCAAAGAGCGAACTCGAATTACTGTTTTCTGGAATAGAACCCTCCTATTTTACCCCTTTTGTCCCTAACTCATTTAGTCAATTTCCTATTTTATCCCTATCCAGATCCTTCTTTTTCTTCTTTCTTTTTGTTCCTCTGTTTCTCATTGCTCAGGTTGTCGGATCGATTCTGCCGCTGATCTTAGCCACACCTCCGATGACTCCTTCTGGAAATCCATCAAGACTCATGGCTATTTCTGCCTTCGTTGTTGGGTTTTGATCCTTGATGTTCTTTGCTAAGGTATTGCATAACTATTATTTTTGTTGGTGGATTTAATTAGGAGTTTTAAATCTGCTGATTTTAGGGTACGCTTCGCTTTCGTCTGCTTTTCTCTTCTCTTCTCTTCGTCTTTTCTTTATAGAAATGTTCAAATTTCATATTCGAGTTTGGATATCTTCTTGTTCTTTTACTCGACATCTCAGAGAAAGGCTTTGTTTGTTTTGAATTCAATTGACAAATTTCTTTTAACTACTTACCTATATTCTTTGCTATCATTTGAACATCTAAGAGATTATACGTTGTGATGTTTCCCTTTCTTTTAGATTTAATTTATTTGGAGCGATGAGTTTAGAGATTAGCAACTTTGTGACTGTTAAATAATTCTGATCATATGAACCCATTTTCTTGATATTAGTATTGGTCCCTGGGTTCAACAATAGAACAAACAGTGAACGTATAATGAATTTCTGGACTTTTATTCAAATGGTATCTGGCTGATTCTCCTATATTAGTCTCCCATTATGTTTGTATGGATTTCAAATGATTGAATTGTGTTTAGATGGTGAACTTTGTTGACTTTTGTGTTGAAATCTCGAAATAGGTGTTTGATCTTCTGTTTAAATTTGTGGTTTTGAATTATGGAGTTGTTCAAATGGTATATACATAGATGAATTTTTTTATTTTGATGCACCTGATGCTGAAGTACCGAAATGTATGTTTCCGGATTCGTACATCGGTAGCTTAATAAGCTTGACATCAAAAAGTGAAATCAGATATGAAGGAGTACTCTATAACATTAACACTGAGGAGTCTAACATCGGCCTGCACAAAAGTAGGGCAATTAACGAGATATTTTCAAGGAAGCCAAATCGGAAGCGTTGATTTATATGGGCACTGAGATTTAAAGATGCGATTTGAATTCCGAATCAGCTTTTAATTTTGGGTAATTTTTTTCTCTATTAATTCTATTCATCTTCCATTCCGATATTTGGGGTTTTTATCATCAAATTTTGTTTCTGTTTTGTGTTGTCTTGTGTAGTTGGGGACTTGCAGCTATCATATATGAACAGTACATCTAAGTTAGTTTTTTAAGCATGAAAGAGGTGAATTACGTGTTTGACTTATGTGCAATTTTCTTTCTTTTTGGTTGGAATGAATTACATCAATTTCTTTTTTGTCCTGCGAATAGCCAGAGATCCGTTTTGAGGGACAGAAGTAATATGTTCTTTCATCATGATGTCTTGATGCATTTTGCTATTAGTCATATGTTTAATTTTTTCAAGTTGCATTCTAAAGAATTATTCTCTCTCTACCTTCGTTTTGTTTTCCTTTTTCTGGTGTTTGGTATGTGGTTGATGCTGACTGCTATATTTTGTATGAAAAAAAGCTCGGGTAGGATATTCGATCTGTTGTAAGTATATTTGCGATACTACTAGGTGCTTACTGCTTAAGCAATTATAATTGCTAGCTGATTATAATTGGATAACAAACGGACTTCTATGGTGTGGAGGAAAGTAAAACATGTTTGATTAGAACTCCTAGATCAAAAGTGCATCTTATAATTCTCATAATCCAGCCTTCTTCATGACACGGTTCTTTAATTTGCATTTTTTTATTCAAGAAGTTATTCAATAATTATTTTTTGGAAAATATTAATTTGAAGTATGACACTAACCCTATTGATTTTTTATTTTTTGAAAGGTAAGCTTGTTGAATTTTATAAAATGAATCAAAAATTGATTTCTACTTTAGTTCTTTTTTTTTTTTAGTGACATATGAGACACCCTTTGATAAGTCTGTACTATTGTTTGGCAAATCAACTACTTCACTTAGATTAATGGTTTTCAAAACAAGCATTTAATTTAATTTTTCATCCATCTTATGAGGCTAATCTTAAGTTGGAATAAAACTTCTCTTGCAATCTTTTCATAGACAACTTAAAGCTCGCAAATTTGGTCTTGCCATATCACTTTCAAATAATAATAATAATGCTATTCTTACAAATAGTTTAATAACCTTATTTTATAAGTAAGCTTCTCAAGAGACTTATGTTTCATCCTAAATTGCATAGAATTAGTTTCTTTTGTAATTGGACCTCTCATTTGAACTGTTTATAAATTTGTTAAGGTTGAGTTCATTTTGAGGTTATCCTTTTCATTTCTGAAATTAAGAATAGATTTTTGAATAAGGTTTTCAAGCATTGTTCTGTCTAGAATAAACCATACATATTTGTAGAGAATAGGAATGTTGGATATGTATATTGTTTTAGTATCCATGGTGATTCTTTCTCGTCCTCTTGACGAGATTGATTAAATTTTGAGTCTTCAATATTGTAACTTTGAACTTAAAAAGAGAGAGGGGGCGAGAAAGAGAGAGGGGGGGGAGAGAGAGAGAATAAAAGGTTTAATAATAATATAAATTCAAGTAGTTCTAATTTGACTCCATATAGTGTTTTCAATTTAATTGATTTTATGGAGTATGCATATATTGATGCTTTCGTATGAATCTTTCATTTTATTCAATTTGGTAGGATCCATATGGCCTTTGTGGTAAATTGTCACCATATTTGTGGGAAGGTGTTGGAATTTTGTTTGTTCATAAAAAAAAAGTGCACATATGTTCTTGAATTTTCTACCTTCATTAACGAAAAAATATTAAAACATCAAAAGTTGCTGCACTTTATTCATGTTGGAATTTTATTCCAACACCACAACAAATATATTTCGACTATCAATTTTAGAACAAAAACTCCACAACACGGGTAGCGCCTATGCCGCATCTAGTATATATATATATATATATATCATGAAGATATGAAGAGATATAACACCTCTAAGCTCGAATACTTTTAATTTCAAAAAAAAAAAAAAAATCATTTCCAATCACAGATCTTGACACTTCTCTTTCTTTTTTCCAGCTAATTATTAATTGTATGCCATTTCATATAATGAACATTGCTAGAGTGAAGATTTTTTCAATCTGTCCACATGCATGTTCATTATGGACATCACTCTCAAATATGAATATATGAAACTTTTTTTTTTTTTTTGAAGCAATGAATATATGAAACTTGGTCATCATCCGATGGGTTTTTTCTCTCCTTCTTTTTCATTCTGTCCTCCTTTTTTTTTTTTTTTTGGTGGGTTGGTTGAACGACACCAGATGTACAAATGATGTAATGTAATATTACTAGTTACCATGTGATTTTTAAAAAGTGTAATAATGTGCTGATATTATGACATATATCACTATCTAGACCAACATTCCTAGTGGTCATTTCTTTTTTTTTTTTTTAATTATGAATCGTTTATTTAATTTGTGTCCCAATCCAAGACAAATTTAAGATAAACGAGGCGAAATAAATATGTCCAGTCATACGTAAACACTATTAAAGAGTGATGATGCCTTTCTATCATTGGTCCAATATCAAAATAGACAAAGCCAATGCGCCAAACTATTTTATTTTAAAAATAAAAGTCAGTCAATTTTTTTTTTTGGGGAAATTAAAAGTGAATCAAATTAATTGCACATGAATAAACCAACGGGCAAGTCGCAAATTCACATGCATCTTTTCAATTGGTAGACTGTGCGCGATAGATCATGATTAGTCTTCTTGTTTCACGTGTCATTATTATGAAGATCATGATTAGGTCCCACATGAAAATAGACAAAGCCAATAAAAATAAAAGTTGGTCAAATTAATTGGAAAAATTCTAAGAAATCATGTGCCTGGGCCCAGGTGAAGTGTAAACACTTCATTGAGTGCCTGGCTCCACAAGGAACCAGGCACATGGTTTCATAGAAGGACTCAAATTAATTGCACATTATACATGCAAATCGTAAATTCACATGCATCTTTTGAAACAAATTCTCACTTATCTAAGAGCATCTACAATAGAGTTGTTAAATTTAACTTGTTACATAAAGCAAAAATATGAACTTTAAGTGATTGTTAAATGATATGTTCACATCTTAAAAGTCTAACTATCAATTACCGATACATTGAAGATGTCAAATTGAATTGAAGTGTAAAATTTAATTACAAACAAAAGTTATTGGTCATTTTTTATAGTAATTTCCCCAAGATTCAATAATCAATGATTACTACAAGAAATAAATAAAAGAATCCTATATTTGGTTGTTAAAATAATTATTAACTTTAACAACAAATTTAATTTGATGTCAAAAAGATTCCTTTAACAATTTTGATTTAAAACCTAGCTCTATAGCGGATGCTCTAATTCAATAGCCGGCCGCAGCTTTCTTTCTTTTTTTCTTTTCCTTTTTTTTTTGTTAGTTTTCATTTTTTTGAAGGGATAATAGACCTTCTTTAATCTTGAACCCTAACAACGATTAAAACAATCATTAAACAAATGCAAAGCTAATGAAATTAATCTCATTTTTATTAATTCATAAACTAAAGTCATAATTAACCAGTGTTACAGAGTTTAGTCATTTTCTTTTGACTTTTAACAATATAAAAATTGTTCGTTAGATATGGCTCAGCTAGCCATGTGCAGTTTTTATTTTTCTATTTTTTTCACCTAATAAGCCACAGCTTGGTTCAAATCGTCTGCATCGGAGGTTTCTAAGAGGTTCTGATAAGTTTATTTTTCAATTTTTTATTTTTTAATTAGGTTTTGGCTTTGATGAATAATGAGACAGCTAACCAAAATACATCCTTAACACTTTTTGATCAGCGATTCCAAATTGTATGAATAAATTATCAATAAGAAATTAAATATTAGTCAATGCAATTAGGTGCAGAGTTAAATAAAGGATAACATCTATGAACAGAGTCTGAATAATATCTCCTTTGCTATTTTCAACTCAAAACTTGTTGAAAAAATATTGGGTAAATTGTATCGTATCCCCACCCAAAGAAACTATAGACCGGCTTAATATACTCCCTCCTCCTTGTAAATATAGTCCTTTATTATTTTCACAATGTTTAAAAATGTTCCATAAAATTTGTTAGAAAAGTAACATTAACAACAATTTTTCTTGTATATGCCCTTTCTCCATTTATTATTCCACTTTAACTAGATCTACTTGCTTGCTAATAAGTAATTATAATGCATATTAAATCTACTTGCTTACTAATAAATAATAATGCATATACTAAATAAAGGTACATAAAAAAACGAAGAAAATTATTAAGGAAAATGAACTATAATTTGAGACAGGTAAAAAAGTAATAGTGCATTATCTTTTCGGAATAGAGTGAGTACTTTTTAATTCTAAAGGTACTGAAATTTCAAAAAAACCTAAGACACATCACCTGATCTTGTGCTTATTACTATATCTAGAATGCCATTGCTTAAAACATAAATATTTCATGAATGTTATCTTCTGATTGAGGGCTTCAATTATCAATAAAATGCTAAATAGAAAAATATACATACATATAATAAACATAATGTGTAAATTGTTTTTATTTTTTGAGTATATGCAATGTAACAATATTTATTGGGCATATGGGGCAAATGAAATAGACATTATATATGTATACACACTTTTTTTTTTTTTTTGAACGTGAAATAGACATTATATTTACAACGTAAATCATTTTAAAAGCAGCAATGTTCATTGTATACCAATTCATGTTTTAATACATCCAAGTTATATACTAATATACCGCTTGAGCAGTGAATTTGACGATAAGATCAATTGCAGGTAGAAGAAGAATGGCGAAAGAAGAGAATTTGAGAGGAAAAGGGGAAGAGAGTGATACACGACATGGAATAAAACAAGTTGCATGACTTTTGTTAGATTGACATGTTATTCTGTCTCAATCAATTGGCATTACGGATGGGAACAAATGAAGACCAGCTGGGTACGTGTTTATATTTTATTTGTGTGCACACTCACGAAGTTAGAATAATAGATGAACCGTTCAACAATATTTAATCCATCTCCTTACTGCATCCCCTATAAATAAGAGATGTGGTTGGCCAATTCAAAGCACGCAAAGCACAAGTGCACTATCACTCACTTTACATACCACTCCAATTCAACTTCGTAGCAATGGCTGCCCAAAACGCAAATGCAAATCCATTTTCATTTGACGATTTGAAGATACAACGCTCTGATTTTCCTAAAGATTTTATCTTCGGTACAGCAACGTCAGCTTATCGGTATATACTATATATGTATATTAATGACATTCAATAATCATCATGGTAAAAGGTTTTCTAGTTTATGTTGATTTGTTTTCTTGAAAATGTACATTTATCAATCGGGTTGAAGGTGCTTGGGCCACCGATGGTAAAGGCCGGAGCAACTGGGATGTCTTCACAAAGACGAACCTTGATAAAATTCATGGTGGCCCTAATGGCTGTGTTGCTATTAACCAGTATAATTTGTTGAAGGTAATTCTGAGATAATTATTAACATTTATATATTTTTCTTTCTTTCCGTTATTCAGGTTTAGGCATCATTTTCTGAACTCTTACAGATTTTCGATTTCTCGGACAAGAGTATTGCCGGGTCGGTAAACATATAGACAGAAATTGATTTGTTGAAGCATAGAATTTTATAGAGCTAGAATTAATACGAGAAGTTTACTGTGAACTTTTGTATTATAGACTCGCTCCTTCTTGAAGGTTGATTATTGTGCTCGAATATGTTATTCTATTTTAGAAAGACAAAAATTCTTCTTGACTAATCTCTTCACTTACTTACTTTGATTAGCGTAGACATTACGCCCTGCGCAACTATTTTCCATTGGGATCTTTCGCAATGTTGATATGCTTGAAATTAAGAAGATATTGCCTTATACTTTTTTATTTTAACAGGGATGATTTTTGTGAGTTTGCCGAGCTATGCTTTTGGGAATTTGGAGATCGGGTGAAACATTGGATCACGTTGAATGAGCGATGGTCGTACATTCTTGATGGATATGTGAAGGGTAAACATCCGCCTGGTCGGGGTGACACTCCTGGCCACTTTACTTCAAGTTTCAGTACCGTCCACCATAGTTCTTTGCTCTTCACTTCACACTCGAGTACCATTCATTGTCATCGTCATAGATCTAAAGCCCATACACCTAGAGCTCCTACAGTTGGCAATCCGGGAACAGAACCATAGGTCGCCGCACATGATTTGATCCTTTCACGGTTGATATTTATAGAAAAAGATGTTACTTGTTTGCCATCTATCCAATCAGAGATATGATTTTGCATAGTTATTCATGCGTACTCATACTTGATCAAATATCATTTGCAGCCACATCAAGGAGGCAAGATAGGAATGACTAATGTAGGAGCCTGGTTTGAGCCACTCACCAATACACAAGAAGACAAAGATGCTGCCTCGAGGGCCCTTGACTTTATGCTGGGATGGTTTGTAGCACCGACGGTGACGGGTGATTATCCACCCATCATGAGGGAAATAGTCGGAGACCTTCTTCCCACATTTACACCCAAACAGGCTAAACTAGTCGAAGGATCATATGACTTTTTGGGCATAAATTATTACACGGCCAATTATGCTTCTAATCTTCCAACACCTAAACCTATCTCACAACCGAGTTATGATAAAGACAAGCAAGTCCTAATGTCAGGTAATTAATTAAGTAGTACATATATAATACGCCATTTTCCCTTTTAGTTAGAAAGATTAACCAAGGAACATGGTTTGATGCTCATTCTAACAATCCTTTTCAGGTGTAGATGCACATGATAATTTTATTGGTCCATTGGTACCACTGGTATATATGCTTTTTAACTTTCCAATAAATGAAATATATAGTGCTGTGTCTTCAGTGAATGACATAGTGAACGGACGCAATTTACATGTGACACGATCAATAGACTTGTATTGATTTATTGGGGCCAAGTTGTTATATCCTTGTTTCCAGTGCTTACCTCTTTTTTCTTGTTGTTAAGGTGACCCAGGTTGGATCTATATCATTCTGCAAGGAATACACCGGCTTTTGATGTATTTAAAGGATTCATATTGTAATCCTCCCATCTATATTACTGAGAATCGTTTGTTAGTATATTTAAAGGATTAATACAATAATCCGCCCGTCTCATTTTGTAGCACGAGAAATGCTATCAAGTCATTATATCAATATAATGTGATTATATGGGATATCTTCATTTATTTAGGGGTTTATGTGGAGGACAAACCTTCCCTAGCAGTTTCCAAAGCTCGAATTGATCCAATAAGGATCCAGTATCACAATGATCTCTTTTTTACGTTTAGAAAGCAATGGAGTAAGTTATGACTTATATACTACTTAATTACTTCGTCCAAAACAAAAATTGCACAACATGAAATTAATTGATAATCTTGTTAAAGATATTCGATGTTTATGCATTTCTTTTGTTTTCAGCGAAGGTCCAAGCATGAAGGGTTACTTCGCATGGTCAATGTTTGACGACTTTGAATGGGCTGATGGATACAGTGTTCGATTTGGGCTGGCTTATATAGATTGTGTGAAGGGCGATTTGACAAGAACCCCAAAGACCTCCACTATATGGTTCATGAATTTCTTGAACAAGAAGGCCATTCTATCCAAGGGACAAGCTAATCAAAATGAAGAAGAAAATGGCTCTGCGAAAAGGATAAGAAGCACGTAAATGCTTTGTTGAACTTTCTTTTCATTGGTATTGTTTTGTGTTGAATGAAGAGCCTGTGTGGGAAAGAATTGGCATGCTGTATCCCGGATTGCTGTTTCATTTTGCTCATGATATTGAATAAATGGAAGTACTATTATGAAAATGAGTCTTTTAAGTCGTTGAGTAATTTAAGTTTCTTCGTTGTGTCTGTTATCTAAACATGGCGTATGCTAAAATAAGTTAGCATGAAATATATAATTTGTCGACCACGTTATGTGCTCGTGGAAAGCTATCAACAATAATTATATTTATAGTTTTTATTAGTATGAAAATTGTTGTTTGTGATATATACATCGACACCTGTATCTTGATGTGGAAGGAAAAAGAGAGAATATCCACGAAGGAGGACGTGGAAAGCCTAAATTCTACATGGAAAACTTCTAAAATTATTTGACAACATTGCAAATTTGTGCCGATATCAACCTAGACATGATCTTCTTGTCATGCAACCAAGCATTGAATCATCAAATGTCATTTGCAATTGTTATTAGCAGTTATCTTGCATTTTGTGGATGTTAAATGATTTCAAACGAAAGTATATTTTCATGGATTATCTGACTGATGGGTGTTGAATCTAACAAATAATAATTTCTTTGTGAAAATTGGTCCTACCTTTGTGAGGTAGAGGGAGTAATTATACTTGAGAGCAAATATTTTATCGAACAACGACGCTAATGGTCCATGCATGTCATACTTTTGTGTTGCACTAAAAATAAAATAATAATCTCATTTACAATTGATGACTTGAAGATCTTAATCTTTGATCCCATTCTAAATCTTTTTAGCAATAGAGAAGTAACTTTTTTTCTTTTTTTTTTTTTTTTTAAAAGCGAAGTGCACAAGGTTTGTCATTTTATTAAGATTAATAATTTAAAATAATACAACTTAGGAAGGCTAGATCTGACTTTCCAGTAAATCACATTAAACACAAAAAAAAAAAGACCATACTCCGAAAAAACTTGGAGAACATAAGAAAAATAAGAAGAAAAATTAGAGAGGAAAGCTGTGTTCCCTTTTCTTCCTCTGATCGAGTGGTGAACTTATACGTCTTAGCATGAGACTCATACCCTGTGCAGTAGGGATCCCAATCATTAAGGTATACTTTAATATAAAATTGGCCCAATCTAGCAGTTTAAACTTTTATATCAAGTGGCCATAGCAATTTATCATCGTATCAAAGGATATAGAAAGTCCTGGATTAAGTCTCCACGTCATTCAATTAAATGAAATTTGTACATGTTAGGCTTTGATGGAAAAAATCCCGCCTACATGTGAGGGGGCTTGTTGAAGATATAAGACAATAAATAAGATAAAATTCGCCCAATTTATCAGCTTAAACTTTTAGATCAAGTGGCCGTAATAGTTTAATATACTCAAGGACCTGGTGCATGTGGAGTGAGCAAAAAAAAAAAAAATGAATTACCTTGCTCTTATTTATGAATATCCTTGTAGAAACAGTGAGTAAGCAGTGGAATCCATAGGAACGTTTAAACAATATGTGGCAAATGTGTTAATGAATGGTAAATAGGGGAGTTGTTGAATTCAATCAAATACAGGGGCGAAGCCAGGATTTGAAGTCAGTGCGGTCCAAAATTTTCAAATAAAGAAGCTATAAAACAGTTTGACAATGAACACAAATACAATGACATACTTTTACAACTGTCCTTTATGGGTCTTCATACTTTGAAACCGTTTTACAATAAGTTCATTATCAATATTCAAAAATACATCTTTCTCTACATAAACAAGAAGGCTATCATTCATCCACTCGTCACCCATTCGATTGCGCAATCTATCATTCACAATACTTATTGCAGAAAACACTCTTTCCACAGTAGCAGTGGCAACTAGTAGAATTAATGCCAAAGTCAGAAGCTTATAAACTAGGGGAAAATTTCTATGTTTCTTTGTGAAGACTAATTTCTGTGCAAGATCACCAAGGCCATTCAACTCTTTGAATAAAATGCTACTGCGCACATCAGTGATATAAGTATCAAGCTCATCATTAAGTGCAAGGACATCTAAAGTTGAAAAATCTTGAGGATAAAACTCAGCAAGTTGAAGCAATCTTTTCTTGTCAAAAGCAGAAAATGAATCTTGTGGACACAAACAAGCTATGCAAAGTAGTAACTCTGTACTGATCTCCGAGAAGCGATCATTTAACTCTTGTAATTGCAAGTCAATCACAGCATAGAATAAATCCACACGGTAGTGATGCAAATATGTTATCTTTGGTGGATTACGTTGTGGGCGACCACGAATATCATGTCGCATAAACATATAATCCATTTTGGGAACATCAATATAATGCTTCTGGCAGAAACCACAAACTTCTTCAAGAAAAGGAATCCCACCCATCATCTCTCAATTGCTGGAGTCGCTGCTTACAACCTTTCACCAAATGCATTGCATTTACAATTAATAATATAATCCCTAACTTACTTCTAAGTTATAAGTTCTAACTAAACAATATTTCAACAAGACAACAACAATAGTCAAGTTACTACTCAAATCTACAACATTCAATTTCAACAAAAACATTCAATTCAACAACAATATTACATAGAATTAATAATATAAGCCCTAAGGCCTAACTTACTTCTAAGTTCTAAGTTCTAATTAAACAATATTTCAACAAGACAACAAGAATAGTCAAGTTACTACTCAAGTTCAACAAGACAATAACAATTAACAACAACAAATCAACAATTTCAATTCAATAATAACTGACTTACTTCTAAGTTCTAACTAAACTAAACAAATAAGCCAAACAAATAAGCCCTAAATTATATAATTTATAAATTATAAACTAAAAAACCCTACAAATCTTGAATCAAATTGGACAAAACTTAAAAAATAAAAACTACAATAAAATCTTGATGTAATATAAGACTATAAGAGGATTGAGCTTTCTACATAACATACTTGAAAAGTTGAAATTACACTCAAACTCCAACTAAAGAAGCCCACGCGGTCGCGGTTACTGTAGCAGAAGGCCGCAGCGGCAGCACGGGGCCACGGCAGCAGGCACGGGCAGGCAGCGGCGTCCAGGTCAGCGGTCAGCGTTCAGCAAGCTGCAGTCCTTTCCGGTTGGGTCAATCGAACTCGAAAGTGTTGAAGAATAGTGACAGAGAGTAATGGGATTTGGCCACTTGGGATTTGGGAATCGGGAAGCAGCAGAACGTTGCTTGAGGGTGAGAGTTGGTTTTAGTTTTTGGGTAATTTAATTGGGCTTTTAATTTGGATGTTGAGCAATACTTTAAAAATAAATCATGGATTGGATTTGGAAAATACATTGGGCTAAATTTTTATATTTTGGATCAGGCCCATTATCTTTTTCTAAACTTGCTTACTTGGCCTAAGAAAATTAGACAGACCGGGCTCAAATTTTTTTGGGCCAGTGCGGTCCAGGCCCAAATTTTACTGGGTCGCTGGCAAGTCCAGATTTTTGGGCCTCCGCTCCTGATCAAATATGATAAATAAAATAACATCACTAATTGTTTTATCCTTCCCTTGAATAATATCAATTGCAATGTTATTTTCACCGTGTCTTGAAATTATTACCCTATGTAAGAAAGTTCTGTTACCCAAATTTTTCCTTAAATTGTATCTAATCAAAAAATTTCCTCATGTAGAACAAACCATTGGAAATTCTAGGGTTTAGTGCAACGATAGCCTTAAAGGTTAGGAAGATAGGTTAATCTGCAAAACAAATTTAGAAACTCGATATGCTTAACTTAGGTATATTATCCCTAATGATTAAAATTAAAACCATTATTTGCCATGGACGAATTAGGAGTAACAACGATTACATATTGAAACTAATTCTAGTAATATATGCTAGTGTATTTAATTTAGCATGCCGAAACAAAATTAAAAAAAAAATAATACAAATCATTACCATTAAGAATTGAAATAACACAAACAATTTCTCAACAGAGTAATGTTACTAAAATTGGTTATTGAGTAAAAAAGGCTTTAGACAACAACATTCCCTTGAAGTGGAAGAAGGAAAACTAGGCTTATATGGTATTGACATTCATGTCCATTAAGTATATTTGCTACCTAATAAACTTATGGCGATGATAGATATCCAAAACTTGGCTGCACCTTCTTTGATTCCTTTTGAAATCTGCCCTACTAATCCTTTGGTGGGTTTGGCTGCTCGATCATGAAAGTGTGATAAGGATTAAGCGTTGGAGTTTGGGTGATTCTGCAGTTAGGTTACAAATCAGTTTTGGAGTTACCATTGGTTGTGTAAGTGGCTAGAATCTGATCCCTGAGTCAAGAATTCCACCATTGCTCAGAAGAAAAAGAGGAGAAGAATTCACCTTTTTCTTTCGTTCACTCTTTATTTTTCATGTTTTTATTCACTATGTAGAATACATAGTAGTTTT